>LBNU01024925.1:0-26738 GCA_014162995.1 Artemisia annua | reverse complement strand
GATTAATACTTTAACACTAAGGGGGTGTTTGTTTCGGCTTATATAGCCGGCTTGCAGCTTATTTGGTTTTGGGCTTATATTTCATAAGCTCACATTTTGCGGCTTATTTTGAAACTTTTCGGCTTTTATAAGCTTATTATGTCATAATAAGCTAATACAAACATTAATATTTCAAAATAAGCCACAAAATGTGAGCTTACGAAAAATAAGCCCAAAACCAAATAAGCTATAAGCCGGCTATATAAGCCGAAACAAACACCCCCTAATACAATAGCAAAACGCGCGCTGCCAAACAAGCATTATCTTCTAAACACTCCTAAAAGCAAGGGTATAATAGTAATTAGAACCAATCTAACCGAACAAAATATACTGATAATCAAAAACTAGTTACAAGCCCTAATAATCAGGTATAATAATAATAGACTAAAAGTATAATGAAGTAAATAAAAGATAATTAATTAGTTACAGAGTGATTTGGATATGAATAAATTTGATCGGGAAATTAATTTTGTGGTTACCGGCGGCGGTGACGGCGGTGGCGTGTTACGTGATGAGATGTAATTAGGTTTTTACTAGTCTGTTTTTTTAAGTATTTAATTAGTTGTATGTGAAGGATATAAATACTATTGGATAAAGAAAAGGATTTTACTTATTCCGTGTCCACTAGTCCTAATCTATGTGCTTAGTTTTATTTTTTTAACAAATCTATGTGCTTAACTTGGTCATTAAGTTTTTTATTTTTAAACAAAACTATATTTATCGAATATCTAATAAAAATTTAGCAATTTTGTTATAAAAATATATCAATAAAATTTTTTATCTCAAATAAATTTAAATCAATATTGCAATGTTTTTTACTTACGTATGATTTTATATTAATTATTAAAATTTTATTTTAAGATCAACTTCTTATTTTTTAGTTAATAGATCAAAATGATTAAGTATTTGACTGATATTAGGGCTGGCAATTTTGACACGAAACCTGTTAACACGACACGACACGACCTGTTCTTAACAGGTTTCGTGTTTGACTTTAACAGGTTTCGTGTCTTAACAGGTCAGACCTGTTATGACCTGTTAACATTATAGTATGTATGTATATATNTTTTTTTTTTTTTTTTTTTTTTTTTTTTTTTTTTTTTTTTTTTTTTTTTTTTTTTTATTTTGATTCGAATTTAGCTTAAGCTCACGGTTGTAATTTGTAAACTTGTAATCGTTATTGTGGTTGTTTTTTTTTTATTTTGATTCGAATTTAGCTTGGTTTATGAAGCACATGCCGAGTTCTTGTTGGTTTGATTCTTGTTGTAGTTAGTATTATCGATGTCATTGTTGTTGTTTCCTGTTGTTGATTTCTGTTGTTGTTGTTCTGTTGAAGATGAGAGATAGGGTCTGCTTGGTTTCTGGTGTGTTGTCGAGAGTGTGGTTGGGTTTGGATTGGTTAAGTGTAAATTGTGGTAGTGTTCGTGTTAACAGGTCTTAACAGGTGTACCTGTTAATTTTCGTGTCGTGTTCGTGTTTGAGAAAAATGACACAATTAGTTAACAGGTCGTGTTCGTGTTTGACCTTAACAGGTTCGTGTCTTAACAGGTTCGTGTGACCTGTTATGCCAGCCCTAACTGATAAAGAGAGTCAACTCACTACAACAATCAATATTGGTTTAGGTAAAAGTTTTTTTATCCGTTTTACTTTTACAATGTAAACTATTTAGTTAAAAGAAATTACTGGTATAATAACTAAAATTTTATAGTGTTATAAATATGTTAGATTAATATATAAAGAATTTAAAATGCATTATACAATAATTTATATGAAAACGCATGAAATCAAATAACATAGACATACACAATATTTTTGTTATGTTTGAAGTAAAGCTATTAAACGATTTTAAGTGATTATATCATAAATTTTAAATGATTATATCATAAATCTTTTATCAAATAATATAACGCCGCAACGCGGGCTCTTTAAATGCTCATTTAACTAACAAACACATAATAAATATACTAGACGAATACCTGTGCAAAGTGACGGTGTATAGTGCAATTTATACTTGCGAACTTGTGGTTATGGTATGGCTTTTGATGCAACACTTACGGGTTCAATTTGTAGTTATTGTGAGAAAATAGTTTATGAGTTATTAACGAAAAATAGTGATGGATATTGTTATCATTTTTAATTAATGGTATAAGGTTTACATGTTATTCAAATTTAAGAATTTTAAGTTTTAAGGAAAAGTTATGCATACATTAGACGAGTACTCGTGCATAGCGACAGAACTTTATAGCAGCAAATAATTATGGTTGTAATATTTTTGTTAAGTGTTTCGGAGAAATGTGTTTGCATACAACGTAAAAATTACCTAATATTAAAAATTTGTCTTTTAAAAAGTTGACATTTTAAAAGTAGTAGAGATTGGTATTGATAGAGCACATTGTGACTTAAATTTGTTTTGAAATTGAAAGTAAAATAGTAAAACTTGTCAGATAAGCATTTAAGTTTAAAGAGTATTATAAGCAATCAACATTATTCAATTTTTTAGTATTTTAAGTTTAAAGAAGCATTAGAGAATTAGAGATGCAGTCATAATAATTCATTATCTGATTTCTTAAAGGAAATACTCACTCTGTCTCAAAATTATATTCCACATTTCCTTTTTGGAATGTCTCAAAATAACTGTACACTTTCTATTTAAAGTAAGAAAATGAAGATTTAGAGGATGAATATTCTCTTTTAGTGGTTAAAATTTATAGTTATCCCTCTTTTATTAAACTTGGTGAATTTTGTCTTCTGGCAATAATTTTAATACTGAGGAAGTATCATAGAACCCTTGAAGCGACAAATCAAAACCAAATATTGAAACATGAAATCCTGTTGCTCGTCAAATGTCAACATTTAGATTTTAGACTCAAAAGGGATACATTAAGTTGAAATAATACAAAGAACAAATTTACAGCTTATTCACAACGGCAAAAAAACAATGTACTTACTTACAATCCATGTGCTGNAAAAAATGGGGGAAAAAAAAAAAAAAAAAAAAAAAAAAAAAAAAAAAAAAAGTTAGATAAATATGCATAGAACTAGTGAATACAGTATGTAAAGAAAGCTGTCATTAGAAAAGGAATGAGGAATTACCGTATTCATATTTATCAAGCTCTTGAATGTGTTTTTCCACATTAACGGGAACATTACTCGAACGAAACCAATCTTCACAACATACTAGTGCTTGTATAGTTTCAGACGGTAAAAGAGTCCTGAACGAGTCAAGTACTCTTCCTTTAGTACTATAGGAAGACTCACATGCCACAGTTGAAATGGGCATGGCTAAAATATCACGAGCGACAAGCGATAATATAGGAAAAGTTTTACTTCTTTTCTTCCACCAATCCAAAACACTAAAATCTTCACTTTGAAAGTATTCTTTATCGTCCTCAATGTCTTCTGTCAAATATCTATCAAACTCGGACTTGGCATCATTACTAGTAATAGACATACCATGATCCGATGAAGAAGAAATGTTGCTCACATGTTGATCAAAGTGAATTCTTTTATATTCATCAAATAGCTCATTTAATACACTCCTACATGATGCAACTATTTTCCTCCCATCATCATCCCCGTACATGTTACATATAGTGACCTTAAGATGCGTAAATTTTGTCCTTGGGTCAAATACGGAAGCAATGAAAACCAATAAGTTAAACTTATGAATATCACCCCAGTATTTGTCAAACTTCCTCTTCATTCCTAATGACATCTTCCTAAGTTCAGCATCCTCACTTGAGAAACAGTCCATTGCAACACTATGTATGGAACTAATAGAATCCAAAAATGTGTCTGAGGTAATATATTTTGTGCCCGAAACTCTAAGAGTTAGTTGATAATAATGTTGAAGGAAACCTACTAATCTCTCCACATTATCCCAATCAAAAGAACTTGGCATCTTATGCCCCTCTCCAAGGTCACTCCTATACGCATAATCCTCAATCGCTAACCTATAAAATGCTTGTTTGTATCTTATTGCTACACTCAACATCAATAAAGTAGAGTTCCATCGAGCTGGAACATCCAAACACAATGACTTTTGACATTCGGTTTTTTCAATCTTAGCAAACTCCTTGAACTTTTTCAATCTTGATGGTGACTGACTTACATACTTCACAGCAGCCCTGATACTATCTACTGAACTACCCATTTCCCTAAGCACATCTTGAACAACTAGATTTATAACACGGGTTATAGATCTAACATGAGTCCATTTTCCTTGTAAAACACAAAGATTACCCTTATTAACAAATTTGCTTTTCAAATACTCGATAGTGGTATCACTACTACCTGCATCATCAACGGTAATAGTGAATATATTTTGTAAACCCCAATCAACCAAACATAGCTCAATGGCTTTTCCAATATCACTTCCTCTACGGCTAGAAATGGGAGAAAAGTTTATTACTCTTTTCTGCAACTTCCAGTTATTATCAATGAAGTGAGCGGTGAGACACATATAGTTGATTCTTTGCAAAGATGTCCACGTATCGATAGTCAAACAAACCCTCATAGCTGACTTGCTTAGTTGAGCCTTAAGTTTTGCTTTTTCATCAAGAAACAACTCATAACAATCCATTGTTACCATACTTCTTGATGGAATCACAAAGGCTGGCTGACATAGTCTCATGTATCGTCTAAATCCTTCATTTTCGACAAACTTAAATGGTAATTTATCCATAATAATCATTTCGATTATGGCCTTGCCAGCAACTTGTTGATCAAACCTCCAAGAAAGTAAACTAACTTTGGTCTTCCTAGTTTCTTCAATTTTAGCAGCAGTAGAAGTCGATTTCCTTCGAGTTTGAATTTGATTGGCAGGATTAGATGCACAACTTTTCATATGATTCGTCAACGTTGATGTTGCTTCAATAGTTGATGCACATTCATACTCCGCAACACAATAAGTGCATCTAATCTTTATCTTACCGTCTTTTTTGACAGACTCAGTAAAATGATTCCATTGAACTGACCTCTTAACATAATCCTTTCGTTCTCCAAGGTGCGAACTAGTATTGCCTGCAGTAGAACCTATGGCTTCCATTTCAGTAATTTGGCTCTGATTTACTTGAGGGATCTCACTAAGGAACTGTAGAGATAAACAAAGATATTAGTGCTAGTTTAGAATTTATTAACTACTATAAATTTAATCAGTGTCATGATAACTATAGCAGAAGATATCCAGCATAATGTTTAGGGAAGGAAAAGAAACTCACTTTGCTTTCTAAAGCAGATGCAGCACTTTGACGTTTAACGGGATCAAATGAAAGAAGAATATCTAGAAGTGGCAATGATGAAGGTGGGAAGTCTTAAAGTGTCGGCTATGCATCTTTCGAATTGTTGTTGAGGCTTGTAGAGAGTTTCCAAAGGTAATTTGTATGTTTTCCAATATTCATCAGTAGGGGACCCACATAATGCGTAGATCTTCTGAAGCTGATCCGCCTATGTAATAAGCAGCATATTTTCCGTCACGAAACAAATAAGACAATTCTATATGTAACCATCAACTCACCCATTTTGCAAACTCTAAAGATAGTAATTGGAGGAATACAAAAGAATTATATTCATTCACTCACTCACTAGTAATATATCAAACAGCCCGGAAATTGTATTTGTAACAGTGTTCAATAAATTTATCTAGAATCGATTACAATTTTACAAGATACCTCTGTGTGACCAGCTAGGATAGGTTTATTGGCCAATAACCCAGCCAAAATGCAGCCCGCACTCCAGAGGTCAACGCCTACACCATATTCAGTAGCTCCTAGTAGAAGCTCAGGGGCACGATACCAGAAAGTAACAATGCGATTAGTCATTGGCTGCTCATGAATGAGGTCAACAAAGGAAGCAGACCCAAAATCAGCAATCTTAAGAACACCATTTTTGTCAAGAAGAAGATCCGACCCCTTAATATCACGATGCAGCACTTGATTGTCATGGCAGTGCTTGAGACCAGAGATAAGCTGATACGTATAATGCTTCACCTACCAACTCAAAAGTATCTATTTTAAGTATATCGGTTCTAAACTAAGTTTAAAACCTTTATTCACATAGAAACTAACCTGAGGCACTGTAAACTCTGTATCAGGTTTTGCAGAAAGTGTAGCCAAATCATGGTCCATATATTCAAAAACGAGGTACAAAAATTCCGACATCCTTGATGTCACTATACCTTCCAATTTAAATGACATTGGGATGATCTAAACGGCGCAAAATGGCAATCTCCATGGCAACCATTTTCACACTCTCGGGTTCGGAAGTATCACACTGGATTTGTTTCAAAGCAACAACATTTCCGGTTGATAAATCCCTAGCTTTATAGACAACACTATAGCTACCTTCTCCAATCTGATCACATATATGGTTCAAATTACTAAATGATTAATATAAGGGTTTTTCGCAATAACAATGTACTTTATCATGTATCCACTATGGTCATCGTACATTTTTTGTACATGACTATGTTGTCTGTTTGGGTCATGAATGTGAACTTTTAGATATAAATTATCTATATAAAGAATATGACTTACAAAGTGGCCCAAACTGGACAGAAAACCATCTTTAATCGACACAAATAGGCCAAAAAATACTAAAATAGTAAGAAATTAAACGGACAAATGAAATGTATCTTGGTATTTATTGCAAATAACCTTTAATATAATGAAAAGCTTTAACCAAAGCAATCAAGATATGCAATACTTGCCTTGCCAAGATTCTTAAATGTATCGGCCCTACGAGGTAACCACCCCTTGAGTGCCTCCCCGGCAACAGCAGCCAGCCAAGATGGCCAACCAACAGCTACTAGCTGACCGAGAATATTATCAGGTGTATCACTATCATTATATCTGTTGTCTGCACCAAACATATGAATGAGAAAATTACTTTAACTAATTTGTCCTCCATTTTCTCAACAATATTTCAAAGTAACATAATGAATTTACCTCAAATACAAAATTTACCTACAGAAAATTAAAGTTTAGATTTACCATAGTTCTGTTTTGAGGAAAAGAAATACTTCTGCAACTTCCTACCAAATGTTGTTACTCTCATTTGCGGAATCACGATATCGCTTTTTTCTTGTAAGGACAATATAGACTCAAGACCAAACACAACCTCAGCCATTGTCATACATAGCTTTGGACGACTATGCAAACAACCATCAATTATTTTTGCATAATCATTCAAGCATCTAAATGATATTTGCCCCCTCAAATCAGGATCAACGATCTCTTTTAATTTCCCCCCTCTCAGAAAGTGTTGAGCCCATCCAACCAATCCCCATTGTTCGTCATCAAGACTCTTATCCACTGCTCTTTTCCTGCATAGCACTTCCAACAATATCACTCCAAATGAGAACACATCCGACTTCCTAGTTAGCCTCCCAGTTAAGAAATATTCGGGATCAAAATACCCAAATGTGCCTTTAACGAGAGTATTGACAAAGGTCAATGGGGTATCTATGGGGCTTATTTTAGACAAACCAAAGTCCGAAAGTTTCGCTGCCCATTTGCTATCTAATAAGATATTGGAGCTCTTCACGTCACGATGTATGACTCCTTGCTGAGTGCCAGTCCCAGTGTGGAGGTAGTGTAATGCAGGTGCAGCACCTATACATATCTTGAACCTTTGCAACCATGATAAAGGAGTACGAAGCTTGTGCAAGTGATCCTCAAGTGTTCCATTGGACATATACTCATAAACAAGTATCATCTCTTTGTTTTCATTACAATAACCAATTAAAGACACAAGGTTACAATGCCGTAACATAGAAAGCATATCAACTTCAGCCCAAAACTCAGTGGCGCCTTGAGCAGAAGTGGAATCCAAGCGCTTGATAGCTACAACAGTTCTTGTCGCATTTTTCATTGTACCTTTCTATACCTTCCCGAAACCACCTTGACCAATAAGCAACTTTTCGTTGAAATCTTGTGTGGCTGTTTGAATCTCGGAAAATGAAAAGTGAGGACAAAGTAGTCCTGTTGGGAACGATGATGCAGTTTCATCACTAGATTCAGCTAACATAGCTAGGGAGACTTATGAACTAGTTTGTAACAAAATATCTAAGAAACACATCACGGGTAATAGCAGTTGACATATTTGTTATAAGTAACTGGTGCAACAAGGAACAACCACTGTTTCATTGGTCTTGCAAGACGTTGATAACCAGCAACACTGATAAGCCCACATGCCTTAATAATAAAGAAATAAGCACCTACTTTACGTACCTCCGCATCACTTATCAACATAAGGCTCAAAGTCACCAAATGTTTTAGTAGTTTAAACTGCTGAAGTTGGTTTTAGCAGAATTTCATAAGCAAGAATTTGATTGGATAAAATGCTCTTTTTAGTAAAATCACACATGAAAACAAAAAAAGTATTTTTTTCAGCAAATCAGTTGTGTTGACTTTTTGTTCAAAAAAAAAAGTTGTCTTGACTTTTGAATACNGGTTCTATTTGTTGGTTATACTTTAATGTGTCACAATCTGATAATTTAATATGATAGTTTGTCATCCACATGTTAAAATGGGTGGTTGTGATACTTCTTTACACTTATATGTGCAATGTAGTTTCAGTAACAAGTCAATTAACAGTTAAATATAAAATTTATCTAGTGTTATTGAATCACTATTTCAAAAAAAAAAAGTTTGCTCATTACTGTATGGTTTGATTACGAACATGTCGCCTACAAGCAATTACTTACTCTTCATGTTTCCGGATTGAAACCTCTTCGAATGCCATATTAAGAACAAGAATTCGACCCAAATCAACGGTTGCAAAAAAAGAAGTATTATAAATTTTCAATATAAATGGCTTCTGTTTTCTATAACAATTCTCACTCCCACTGATTTTGTGGGGAAGTGAGGCCTTACAAACTTATCAAATTATTCTTCCTTTGATGCATATTCTCTCTAAATTCAAAGTTTCTCAATAAATGAGTGAGGAAATCAGACCTCAACTAATGGAACAATACCCATATATGTAATAAATTGTAAATGATGTAATTAGCCCGTGATGCCATTACCCTCTAAAAACGAGGTTGTGACATGTTTTGTCACAAGGATATGGGCAGTCAATTTTTTTGACAGCTGAACGATCATAAAACCAGTCTCCAACAGCCAATGCAATCGGCTGTACATAATATTGAAAAATAATTAGCATTGTAAGTGACTTCAGGTACTTTTTTGGGTAACAAAATGATTAGAAAAAGATAATACCTTGTTTCCAAGAAGAGGTGAATTATCGGCAAACCAAGTATCCTGTCTTTCTGATTGGCAATGAGCAAAACACGAATTTATGAACAAACCGTTTTGTTTGGACATCGAGAATCTTTTAATTGAATTCAGCATTTGATTTCTAAATGCTGCACAAAATGTANTTTGACCCATTTTCACATCCAAACACTCCCAAAGACACTTGATCAACAGATAAAAGTATTTACCTGCCAAGAATCATAGGCGGCATTGAGGAGGAACATAGGGGTTCTGAGACTGGTTATTACGTTTTGTGGGAAAAAGCACTGAAAAGTTAGGAAAAGAACGTATCAGCACAAAAATTACATCAACAAGACGATATCTTTATCGTAAACTTCATGCAGATTGACAAGATTTCTTACAGAAGTTGGATCAAGGTGGTTCCTGCAACTTCTTGGCAAGTTTTTACCAGCCCCCTGTTCAAATTACATAGCTATACATTAAGATCAGATTACACACACACACACACACACACACACACACACACACACGCACACACACACAAAAGATTATAAGTACCTGTAAGGTAACAACACCGTGATACATGTCTCTAAGTGTGTGTCCGCCAGATACATCACGCCTGCATTTCATTATGAACCAACATAGGTTGAAATAGAGGATCATTCAAGTTGGGCAACATATCGAAAACGCGGTCATTTTTTAGTATTAGGCGGGGAGGATCAGGGTTACCCATGAAAACTTTTTTGTCCATTTTACGGTAAATTCATACCTTTTTAGGAAATACAAAAAGATGGATTTGTTAAATTTTTTATTTTCAGCACAATACTGTTACAAAAATAACTTAATAGTAGTATTTTTTTAGTGATTTGGGAGTTGAATGCACTATAAATAAACTTTGGGGGAATTTCAACTCGAACACGACCCAAATTGACCCATGTATGACTAAATAGGTCGAACTGCAACCTCAAAGTAGAAGTAACAGGACTTACGCGTCCATGAACATTCCAGCATCAGCAAAACACTTGACTTTAGTATTTCTTGAGAATAAACGTCCAAACTCATCACAATGTAAAATAGAAGCTAGACCACCAGCTGAGCACCCAGAAAGAAGCGCCTGAACATCCACATTAAAAACATTAAAATTTTTGAATTCCTATGTATTTTAATACAAATATTTGATTATACCTAAAAACTTAAAATATTCCTCATTAATCACGTATAAAAATAATGTTGCAACTTGCAAGTGCTTGAGTTGTGGACTATGCTAATGACTTTCATTGTAGTATTAAATTTAATTCAGATAGTATGGAATCCCGGAGTAAGTAGCATCAAATAGTTGTTAAGAAATAGGTAAATTTGCTTGAGATAACAGACAAGTGGTTACATACCTGCTTAGCATACCGCATTCCTTTTCCCATCAACTCGTCTATAGCAGCCAACCATATTTTTTGTCCTCTAAATTGCAAGTTATGAACCTAACATTACATTATCATATCAATATTCATATATGCATTGTTGATCCAGATAAAATTATAATATATGAAACGGTAGTCTACCTTATCTTCCGAGTCCCCGGTAAAAGAGGCACCATCACAATAACGAATCTTCACTCGGTTCCAATTGAAAAAATCTGGCGAAAAAAATATTCTAAATGAGGAAGCTAATATTAATGCAAACATGAGAATATGATAATGGTTTTATAAGCTACCTGGATTTTCTTGAGGTCTATTGCTTAGTATTCCTGTAAATGCTAACTGTTTTTCAAAATAGTTTGATGATCCACGCTTTGTTGTTTTACGGTATACACAAGTTCTAATGCTGTTACACCATCCTCCACCCTATAACACCATAAACGACCAGTTTTATGCCTATTGGGATCAAATACCAAACATATAGTAAAACTAAAGTTTAAGATCAAGATCACCAAAACAAACCTCTAAATGAACAAGCCAACTGTTTGCACCCGAACCCCATCCACGAGATAAATGATACCCGGGAACAGTTCCATCCAAGCATACTGTACAAGTGAAATCACAAATATATTACTAAAAAAAAAAGTCAGCATTTGACTTTTAAAAATGTCAAATCTTCTGTTGCATATTACAACTGTTTCAACTTATTTCACTCCTAAATAATTATATAATCACTCAAAACTGCTTATCTAGGCACAAATGTATTACTTCAAAAGTCAATATTTGACTTTTTAAATGTCAAATTCCATATTGCTTATTGAAACAGTTTAGGCTTACTTCACTCACCAATACTCGTAGTCAGATAATCAGCTGTGCACTTGTGCTTATAATCTATATATCAAATCTTAATAAACAAATAAGCAAATTTTAATGTACAATCCTTAATTACGTTAAATCTAAACAAGACTGGTTTGACTATCAAAAGTCAAAACACAATAAGGAGTAAATCACAAACAAAGAATCTCATAACCCCATTAAAAACCTAGGAAAAACAAAAGGATCAAAATGCTTAAAACACACACATTATATATTGCAACAGAAGTCAACATTTGACTTGTTCAATGTCAAATTTCTTGTTCCTTATTAAAACTGTTTCGCCTTATTTCAACTGGCAATTAATTAGATAATCAGTTTTGCTTATCACCTATATCAAAACAGAATAAACAAATAAGCAACCTCAAACAACCTGAGATCCAACCAATACTATTTTAACTATCTTAACTCTTAAGTCAAATCCTTAGCAAACAAACGTAAATCACAAACAATAAATCTCACAACCCCATTAAAAACCTATTAAAACACAATGCTCAAGAAACACATTACATATTGCAACATAAGTCAAATGTTGACCTTTTCAATATCAAATCTCTTGCTCCTTACCTATTTCGCCTTATGTCACTCACAAATAATCAATCAAAACTACTTATCTTCTGCATCAAAATACAATAAACACCAATCACATTAAATATGCAACACAACAACAATACCCAATCCCGCCCGAGCAGGGCACGGAGTAGAATGTAGACAGTTATACCCCTGACCTCCACTAACATTAAATATACAACCTCAAAACAATATTAATTCCAAAACAATACGACTAGTTTGACTCATTAACCAAACAAACGTAAATCACAAGCAAGAAATCTCACAACCCCATAAAAAGCTAAAAAAACCATAAACATAAAAATAAGCTTAAAACACACACAATCCCATAACAGCAAAACAACCCAAATCTAGAAACATAAAAAAACATCAGATTTGATCCAAAAAACACAAATGCAGGTACAAATCATGCCAACCCATTTTCACCAACATACTAAAAATATACCTGCCCCTTTACTGGCAGCTCCAGAAATAAGAGTCAAGCCAACATAAAGAGGCCTATAACCAGAAGCCAAAGAATCTTGATAAGACACATTATGACTATTATAGTTTTCAACAAATGACAACATATCTAACATTGTTGTTGTTGACATATTGGTATGAAACACAACATCATCACCATCATTATCCTTAAAACCAAACTCATGTGAGTTTACATATTGGTTTCCTATGAAAATGCAAAATATGAAAAACCAATTCAAGATGTTGTGTTGTTTCATGGTTCTTGAAAAAACACAATGTTGTTTTAGTAATGTGTTTGGTTTTATGACATTTTTATTTATGTGTGTATGTGTGTAAAGAGTGTATGACAGACAGGTGAGTTATAGAAAGAAAGAAAGATCTGTAGTAAATTTTATAACATATTTTTCGTGATTTAGTACCTTAAAATAATCAACTCAGTTTGGACATTTTTATATGGGTCATGTTGTTGCTTTCACATGGAATTTTTTTGTTTTTTTGGTTATAAATTAAGAATTTTAATATCAATATTTATATTTGTACTATGTATAATGAAAAAAATCAACTTTTCTTGTGAAAACGGAATCTATTTAAGAAACAAATTAATATACGGCTGGAAACTTAATTATGTACCTATTAAGGCGAAAAAAAAGAGCAAGAAACGGCCGCCGTAATTCTCGTGCGAATTTGTTTCCAAAGCCGAGCAGTCTCATTTTCATTTCACAGAAAACTATTCAATCATTATAATTTCAGAACGTATTCAATCATAGAATATTCACGGCTGAAAACTTAAACCGTTGTAAATTTCGTTGTTGTACACGAGTACTTATCTAGTGGTTAATAATATCTTGACTTTTAATAATTTATACGCAATCTGATGTGAAATTTATTTTCTTCAAATGGGTTCTTTTTTGATAATCTTTTTGTGTTTGATTTAACTAAAGAACTTATGTTTGCCACTTTGCCTAATTGATTATATGTGGGAAAATTTGTGGTCTTTGGCCTACACAAAAAAAAAATATATAATTAAAAGTAATCTTTTAATATAAGATAATCATAAATAGATCATACTTTAGTTAAACTCACGAAAATTTGAGCATGCTTATATCATAAACTCTATATACAAACAAAATGTGTACGTAATAGATAGTTTTCTTACACTCAACATCAAATACACAGTTGAGAGTGTTTGCTTTGAAGGTATTGGAATAAGAGAATCACTTTCATTCTCAATATATAGATGTTTGATTTGTAAGTTTGATTCTTATAAACGAGAATAAAACCCATAAATAATCTAAACATATTGAAAACCTACCAACCATGTTGGGTTTACAAACTCATTCTCATTCTGATATCTATAGTCATATCAGACAATGCAAACTAAACCAATGTTTTACAACCCGGGTTGACCCGGCCGGTTCAACCGGTTGAACCGGGAACCGGATCGGAGACCGGGCCGAATAAGACCGGGTTTTTGCTTGTTTGAGAACCGGATTGCACCGCCGGTTTTTCGTTGACCCGGTTTGATAAATCCGGCCAGGTCATGACTTTTTATCAAAAAAATTAACAAAATGATTTTTTTCCATGAACTTTTCTAAGTTTAATTGAATATTTTGAAGCGATGATGACTAATGTTTGTTAAAATGTTGTAAAATAGTAAATTATAGTTATACATAATCTTAGAATCACCAATTAATATAGTTTTACTATATACCATTATAAGTTAGAATTACTTGTTGAAATTTTTTGCTATATTACTATAAATATATACTTAAAAAGAAAAACTTATCGATATAGTCTCAATCTTCTTCATTGATTTAATCGAATGTATGACGGATAAATTATAAAATAATGCAATACTAATTATTAAATATAGAAAAAAGTATATATATGTATAAAACCGGTTCGACCCGGCGGTTCAACCGGTTGAACCGGTGACTCGGTGAAACGGCGACTAAACTGAATCGATGAAAAAACCGGTTTTTAAAACATTGAACCAAACACCCTTAGTGAAATTGTGATACCTAAATCATTGTTTATTGGTAATGATTATTAGTATAATTGAAGAACCAAATATTTTGAGATAATATATATATATTTTTTAAATGCGATCCTTGTTATTACATAAGTTAAAAGGTTGTTGTTTTAAATGCAATCCTTGTTATTACATAAGATAAAAGGTGGTTATTTTCTTAATTAAACTTTGGGTTATTAGCATAAAAAGGCATTATATTTGTCATTTTTATCATTGTATGTTGCATACTAATTTTTTTTTTTATCTTGACACTAACCTTTTAAAATCTGCTATTGTGTGTACTTTGCGACTATTTCAGTTTGTGACTATTTCAGCCATGAAAATGACCATTTTACCTTTTAAAATTTGAAAAAAAAGGTAAGGGTAAAATGGTCACAAAGTATACACAATAACATGATTTAAAAAGATTGGTGTCAAGATGAGGAAAAAAATAGTATGCAATATACAATGACAAAAAGTGATAAATATAATGTCTTTTTATGCAAATAACCCTTAAACTTTGTATGTTATTATTAATGGGCAATTACTAGTCGGTGTTTGAATACCATTTTATCTAAAATTTAGGTATCTATGACAAGTTCGGTCACGGTGGTCCTCATAAGTCGTTATCTTAATAATATTGTTGATGGTAGGTTACTTACTGTGCGTTTGTTTTTAGGGGGGTCTACTCTCTTTCATGTAATTTAACACGATTCCATGAATATATGTGTCGACATCAATCTGAGAATGTGGATGACAAAATTCATACAATATTTTCTAGAATGTCCAAAATCGACTTACAGCTCGACTTCGTGCATGTTTTTGGACTGTCAAACCGACCATTTCTCACTAATTTAGCCACAAACAATAATTACACGTTGCAACGATTTTTAACCAGTCAATTATACATTTGTGGCAAAAGAGTGACACAAGTGAAGTAATATCCTTATGGTTTTTATGTTGTTATATGTCATGTAGTAAATTTATTGACTCTAAATTGTCTACGACGAGTGTTTTTTACACGACGCTTTAGTTACAAAAAGGGTGAAGTCTGAATATACGTAACAAAGTTTCTGAAATTAACCGATTATGTAACATACTTAATTTATTCACAAGATACGTAATATACTTTTAAATACTTACTAATGTACGTAACATTGACGATTATCATTTTAAAAAGTTACAGTTTTGGTCTCTGTTGTTTGCGTTGACTTTCACCGTTAGTCCTTTGACATTTTTTTACTTAGAAAAGTTACAGTAATGGTCCCTTGACATTTTGTTGACTTCCGTTGTTAGTCCTTTGACATTTTAATAATCTTTCATCCGTTTTTCTTTACGTTTTTATCCGTCTTAAGCCGTTTTCCTCCGTTTTTATACGATTTCGTCCGTTTTTCTTACGTTTTCATACGTTTATATCCATTTTTGTCTGTTTTCATCCATTTTATATGCTTTCATCCATTTTTCTTACGTTTTCGTATGTTTTTATCCATTTTGTGCATTTTTATCTGTTTTTATATGCTTTCGTCCGTCTTTCTTACGTTTTTATCCGTTTTTATCCAATTTTATCCGTTTTCATCCGTTTCTATATGCTTTCGTCCGTTTTTCTTATGTTTTCATACATTTTTATCCATTTTTGTCTATTTTTAAACGTTTTCATCCATTTTTGTATGCTTTCGTCTGTTTTTCTTACGTTTTCATACAATTTTATCCGTTTTATACATTTTTATCCATTTTTATACGCTTTTATCCATTTTTTAACGTTTTCATCCATTTTTCTTACATCTTCATACATTTTTATCCGTTTTCATCCATTTTTTAAGAAAAAAACGTAAGAAAAATGGACAAAAGCATATAAAAATGAATGAAAACGGATAAAAACATATGAAAACGTAAGAAAAACGGACGAAAGCATATAAAAGCGGATGAAAATGGACAAAAACGGATAAAAATGTAAGAAAAACGGACGATAGCGTGTAAAAACAGATAAAAATGTATAAAACCGAACAAAAACATATAAAACAGATAAAAATGTAAGAAAATATAAGAAAAAATAACGAAAGCGTATATAAACGGATGAAAACAGACAAAAACAGATAAACACATCTGAAAACGTAAGAAAAATTGACGAAAGCGCATAAAAACAAAAGAAAACGGATAAAAACGGACAAAAAATGATAAAAACGTATGAAAAACGGACGAAAGCATATAAAAATGGATGAAAACGGCTTAAGACGGATAAAAACGTAATGAAAAACAGACGAAAGTGTATTAAAATGTTAAAGGACTAATAGTGGAAGTCAACGAATGTCAAGGGACCATTATTGTAACTTTTCTAAAAAAAATAATGTCAAATGACTAACGGTGAAAGTCAACGCACACAACAGGGACCAAAACTGTAACTTTTTAAAATGGTAATTGTCAATGTTACGTAAATTGGTAACTGTTTAAAAGTATATTACGTATCTTGTGAATAAAATAAATATGTTACGTATATCGGTTAATTTCAGAAAGTTTGTTACGTATATTCAAACTTCACCTTACAAAAACTTGTTTTATGAAAATGTGGAAGGGATATTGAAAATTACTTAATAGTAAATGACTTTTCCATTAAACTTTTTAACGAAAGCGTGAACAATTGGGTTGATTTGTACGAGTCTACTATCTACACTAATTGGGAGAAAACAAAGAGTTCGGATTATTCGAATGTTGTTAAAGTTCTTAACGTATGAAAATGAAGATCACAACATAAAATGTTAGCTTTGGTCATCATTAGACAAATACTAATAAGACCGCACCAAGACCACAAAGAGCATTGTCACATCATTGTTAACTCGGCTTACTCTTTTCTAGACCAAATACAAACCAAATGCTCGTGGTAAGGACCGCACATGTGATCGGACACTTTTTTTTTTTTTTTTTTTTTTTTTAATTAAAATTTCATTGATAACTAAAAAACATTACATTTATATCATTCTTATATTAGCGTCTGTAAGTGTCCTACGGGACTGAGATGATGGATATACCCTCATCCTTTGTACTTCAATGTTTTTTGGCGTAATATATTTTACCGGGGTGAATTAACCCTTTTACCCAAAAACATTACATTTATAATTCAAATAAAATTAAAAACATTATAATAAAATTAACGTGCATTTATTCGATACCAAATGCGTTCCACTAAATCGGCTTTAAGATTTAGATGAGTTTGTTGGATGTATATTTCTTTGATAACTTGTAACCTATCTTCTCGCGATCGTCCGAGATCATCTTCACGATGTTGTTCCTTCGGATAAGTAGGGAGAGATTCCCTTGTTTTTGTTTTTCGCACCATATTATGTACTATGATGCAAGTGTACATCAAATCTGTAATATTCTAAAGACTTCGTGACCCTGCGGGAGTTTTTACTATAACCCACTTTTTCTTTAGCACGCCAAACACTCGTTTCATATCTTTCATGTTGCTTCATGCGCTTTCTTATATCTTATTCGCTTCGTATCATTCAAGCCTGGTTGTGATAAGCATAGAGTTTTTCGACATCGGTTTGTGTAGGCCTTCGCAAATACTCCTTGCCATATAACTCCATAACCCCGTTACTGAAAGCAACAAGACAATCATATGTTTGTGGAATATATGGGAAGTTATCAGTCAATTCCTGAACAATGTGTGTGAATAGTGATCAACTCATTCGGAATCGTTTACAGAATAAATAGTCATTGTACAATGGTTCTTTGCCTAAGTAAGTCGCCATTAGACGATCATGAGCACCGTGACGATCTATATCAATCGGGTTTCATGGGTTTATTGAGATTGTAGAAGTGGAAGCTTCAATAAGCAAAGCGAAGTCTTTAAAAAACTCAAAGAATAAACAATTAACTCCCCATTGATATGTTTGTTGAAAATACTGGAAGTTATCAGCCAATTCCAAACAATGCGTGTGAATAGTGGTCGACTCATTCGGAATTGCTTACGGAATAAATCGTCGTTGTACACTTGTACAATGGTTCTTTATTGAAGTAAGCTGCCACTATACGATCATGAGCACCGTGACAATCTCTATCAATCGGGTTTCGTGGGTTTCTTGGGATTGTAGAAGTGGAAGCTCAATGAGAAAGCGACGTCTTTAAAAAACTCAAAGAATAAACTATTAACTTTCGCTTCTGTCATCTGTATCATCAAGAGGAATTGATCAGAATTCATTTATATGATTTGAGAAGTTAAAATGTATATGTAAAAAGAATTGGGTTAAAAGTGTGTATAAAATTGAAAAAAATGATTAAGGTTTTATAAAGAAAAATAGGTTTTAAATTTATTTATTTATTTATATAAAAAACACTCCCAATGGCTACATTTTACACACCATTTATTTGGTTCAATGATAGACCAAACGAATCAAATTTAAGAGTGGGGAGGGGAGGAGGGGACGACGAGTAAGGCATGCCTAGTCTGACCGAATGGTTCGATCCTATTACGTTAAGTCTTATGATAATTTGCGGTACCTAATTTTGTTTAAAAGGTACTATATTGCGTGGATGACAAGTTTGATATGGATGAGTAAAGACTGATGTTTGGTACATCTATAAAGTATTTCTTATCGATGTATGAAAGTGTACGTTACTATATCATATTTTGATATTTGTGAGAATATTAACAATAAAGAAGAAGAAAAAAAAAACATATTAGACTCCGTGACAAGGAGTGTGTCTAAAATTATTAATTTTGACGTGCATGTGACGTGAATTAATATTTATTCTTTATGTTTACGTTTCGGTGCGTAACAGCAAATATTATTTCGAGTCCAACACCAAATGATGACCGACGAAAGTAATGAACCCACACGGTTTACACCTTTTTATCCTTCTATATTTGTCTTCCGTAAATCGCTCATAAAACAAATAGCAAGATTGTAAATATATAGATCGTATATAATAATAGTGTTACGTGATTTACCTCAAGACTCACCAAATGATGAGGCATGTGGAGCATGTTGCTTACTCTTTTTTTGTTTTCTAGATTATAAACTGTAACGACATGTCGGAGCATGTTGTTGTATTTAAAAGTTATTAGGCTTTGATTACTATTAAACAGAGGATTCTACGAGTTAAACAAATTAGGCTCTTAATAGCAATGTTTTGAAACCCTGTTGACCTGCATGCAGGGGCGGACCTAGCTTATAGCACGGGTATGCACGTGCATACCCTAAAATTCGACGGGTAGTGTAAAAAACATAGGGTGCATACCCTTCGAGGACCATTCGAGCAAAAGTGCATATCCTATTTTGAAATCCTAGTTCCGCCACTGCCTGCATGGTCTCCTCACTACAAGAAAAAATGCATATAGTGACAAAAAATTAGTGCCAACTTTATATTTGGTCACTATTTTGGCAAAATAGTGACCATATAGTAGATGGACATTAATATTTGGTCATCCATAGACAATTAGTGACCAAGCTCAAAAGTGGTCACTAATTTCGTCACTATACATATGCGGTATAAAAAAGTGATGAACATTACGGGTCACTAAGTTTTCAAAAAGTTAATGGTGAAAAATGCTTGTTTAAGCTTATATGTTATTAGCTTATTTGTGTTTCAGCTTATATTTTATAAGCCATAAATTTTCAGCTTATTTTGAGATTTGTGGGCTTATATAAGTTTATAAGTCTTAAAATACGTCAAAATTGGGGCTTATAAAATATAAGTCGAAGTCAAATAAGCTCGTAAACCCATATATAAGCTTAAACAAGGGAGGTGATTTGCATTTTTTTTTATTTGCACACTCATTGTATAACCGTGTAAATATGGTACAACCGTGTGCAAATCAATTCCCCTTAAAGAAACAACCCTTATATTAGAAGTGTTATTTTTCTCCAATTACTCAATTTTATAAAAAGTAAACCTTCTACAACAATTTTAAAAAGACTGAATTATAAAATTGTTCTAATACAACAATTTTATATTAGAACTTACGCTCCACTCAACAATTTTATAAAACCAATTTTTCAATCCCATTTTTATCATTTTTCAAAGACTGAGCTTCTTCCCATCGAACAGTATATTTCTTTCCACCCTTATCATTTTTTATAAAAACTAAACACCCATTTATTCAATCCCATTTTTATAAACACCCATTTTAATAGAACAGTACCAAACACCCATTTATCTTCTTCCCATCGAACAGTAACAAAAATAAACACCGATTTAATAGAATGATTGAGATCGATTGAGGTGTTCGTGAAGTGGCGAGATTGGTTGAGGCGTTCAGTTGCTGAGGTGTTCGTGAAGTGGTTGAGATCGATTGAGGTAGCTTATTTGTTCATCTCTTATTTGCTCAGTGTATAATAGTAAGAGATTGTTGAGCTTATGTTTCAGCTTATTTAATAGTAAGAGATTGTTGAGCTTATGTTTAAGCTTAAGTAGAAATTTGAAAATATGAACTTATCTAATTAGCTTATTTGGAGATGTGGTGTATTATATGTGCGTACACCAGGTGTTCGACGTAATGTTTGAATCAGTTTTGTGTTTTTGTTTCCGTTTAAAACGTTGTGAATTGTATATTTAGAGCGTAATCCAAGTGTTCGTTGAAATGTCTGACTGAATTGTGTATTTTGTTTTGGTAAAAATGTTGTGGAGATGTGTAATCCAGCGTTTGAGAACCTGCCGTTACTAATAACTAACTATCTTGCTCAACTGTATGTGTTGTTAAGAGGCCAAACTCAACTGTATGTGTGTTGTTAGGTAGCCGTAATCTAATTGCTTGTGTTGTTAAGACTAAGAGTCAAATTTAATTGCCTGTGCTGTTACAAACCGTAATTATCCTGCAAGCGTTGTTAGGAGCTGTGAGTTAACTGTCTGTTGTTTCAAGTAAACTGCACTTTGTAAACAGACTTGGAAGCTAAGTGTACAGCGTGCTTAATCATATATGTTATGATTTCAAGTAAACTGCACTTTGTCCCAGAGTAGGAGAGGCCTTCTCTAGCATTTCATCCAACTTTGCCTCCTCCTTTTTCCTTTCAGCCTCTGCCTCTGCATATTCCAAGGATTAAAAACAATCAGTCTTATAAAACCTTCTAGTTTACTTCATTAAGATGTTACTTTTTCTATTGCAGCATGTATGGTTGGTTAGCATAAACCTAGTTCAAGTGCGCTAAATGTCCTTTTGCAGCCTGTATGGTTGTTTTGGTGTTCTGATTTATGTACCAAGGTAGTCGATGCTTCCTTCATTGTATTTCGTACTTTTGTTGTTTTTTTCCTCATATTGTAACATTTGTTCTTCATGTTTGCTCTGTGAGACGTGGACTCTCATATTGGAGTTTATAATTATTTCTTGATTGTAGGAATTTCATCAAACTCATTAAGAGTTGGCCCTTATTTTAAAACTATATTTGACGCAGTGTTAGTACTTCATATAGAGAGAAATTAAAGGTGGTCCTTTTAGTTACTATATTTTATCATTACCGTATGTAGGAACCCAGCACTCCTTGATCGTTACGGGCTCTAGACTTGATAAGTCTAATATTATCTATATCTAGGAACGCATAATAATGAAAGCGGAATATTCAATAAAGAATTAACATTATTATGAACAAGGTTTTTCATTGATAATCTCTAATAATAACACTAATATTTACAGCCCCAATCCTACTTGATCAAGGTAGAACGACCTTGAGGCTGACTAACCAACTAAGTCTCAATCTAGTCTGCGGATTTATCAAGAGGTTGCGGTCTACTTATACTTTTTGTGCTTCTAGTTATGAGTTTGGAGTCCAACGTGGATAGTGCAAGATTAAGTAAGACGCAGTTTGGGGAAATCAACTTTTCATCAAATTCGTTTATATCAGTTTCTTCATCAAGTGATCATTACAAGCGAGGCCTTAGCAGATTTGAAGAATCATGAGATGGTTAAACACATTGATTTCAGGGGAAGTAATCTAATGATGTGTTTAATCATTTGATTGTTCATGTACCACTCCCAGGGGAAGTTGTTTGACACTCTTACTACTGGTGATTAGTATTACTACTGACTGGTTTTTGATTTCATTGTTTCAAGTTTCATTTATAGTTGCGGAAAACTTCATGAGGGTAATTTGAGACATTGGAAGGGATGAATTTTGGATGTGTGGGNGTAGTGCTCAGTGTTGCATCTAGTTGAGGATTATCAAGAGGTTGCCGTTACTGATACTTTTGTGCGTTCTAGTATCGAGTTGGAGTTCACCGTGATAGTGCGAAACATTATAAGACGGCGAAGTTTGGGAAATTCAACTTCTTCATCAAATTCGTTATACGTCACTGTCTCTCATCAGTGATCGCGTCGGGGGTTTACAAGGAGTATCAAGATTTGAAGAAATCGATGAAGAGGTGTAACACAGTGATTTCAGGGCGAAGTTTTCTACGCGCGCGGGATGATGTCGTTTCCGGGAGCGACATTTGAGTTGGTCATCGGTTCATGCCACTCAAGAGTGGAGGTAGGTGTTGGTGTGTGAGGTGGGCTGGGTGGCGCGGGCGTGGGGCGGGGGGTGGGTGTGGTCGCGTGGGATGCGGGGGTGTCTCGTGTGTGCTTGTGCTCGGTTTATGTGTTTGGGTGGCACGTGTGGTGTGCTAAGCTTGATTAGTTTTTTGTCTATTGTTGTCGAGTTGATTTGGGTGTGTCAGCCGGTGTGTTGATGATGGTCTTTTAGGAGATCGTGTGGGCGCCGGAGTGGAGTGTGAGGATTGTGGAAGCGATTGGAGAGGAGGTGAAGTTGGTGTTGATTTGAGGTTCGGTGGTGGGGGAAGGATCGGAGTTTGGCTATATGGTCGGCCTGATTGCGGTTGATAACAAAAAGGGAAGTGGGCGATGAGTGTGAGAGAGGGGGATGGCGAGTGTGGACGTGCGATTGCATCGGAATCCGGAAGGGGAAGACCAAAGATTGTGTTCATCAGGGGGAGATGTCTACATCTAAGCTTTTGACTTGTGGTAGGAAGTCGTACGCGAGACGAGAGGTGTAGGTTTCGTTACCATCAGAGATGGAAGAGATGTGAATTGGGAGGGTATTTGATGTGGTAATAACAAAAACAAGGAAGAATGAGGAACAGGTTGAGGGATCTTTATGTGACAAAAGATAAAGGAAGAAGAGATGGGGAAGAGTAGAGAGGATTAGGAAGTATTTGTTTCTGAATGACAATTTCGTAGTCTGTGTGAACCCAATATGCTCTCTATAAGAGAGAAGCGAGGTGAGGGGTAGGTTTTTAATGTGTATGTCTGTCCAGTAAATGTAGTCGACTAAGAAGGGTGATTGTGGGGTAACCGTGAGCGGGTGAGAGAATGGAAAGCCTGAGGGTTTATAATTGGTTTTAGTGTACTGAGCACTACAACGTAACTCCTTAAAGTGATAGCAAATGTGAGCATTGAGCACCTTCAGTTTGTAAATCACACACCTTTGCTAGATTCATCAAGTCTTTGTCACAACAATAAAGCACAAACAAGTTATCTTCAAAGTGTAACACCCACCTTGAGATATGATAAGAACACGCACCTGTGAAACTCAACTACAATATCAAATAGATGATATTCAACCTTCTTCGTAATCAATTAATCAAATGAACCAAATAACGAGCCTTTTGAAACCTTTAAGAACAAAACTTCTTCCTCTGTGTGTGTACCAAAGAACCTTCTGTGTGTGTAAAATCATCTCTAATAAAACTCATATGTACTTCCCCGTACTACTCGTAAACCATGCATAGATGTTGAACCATAAAACTCTTACATGTCTCCATAAATTATTCAAACACAACAGTACTTTGAATGAAAAGTACCTTGGAGCAGTACTTTGCACTAACAACAGTACTTTGGATAATGGAGCAGTACTTTAATAAACGAGCAGCAGTACCTTGATATAGCGAGCAGTACTTTCAATGAACTTGGTGAGCAGTACTTTAATTAGACACGTAGCAGCAGCAGTACTTTAATAACAAACAACAGTACTTTGAAAAATACTCGAGCAGTACCTTGAGAGATACGGGCAGTACTTTGAGATAAACAGCAGCAGTACTTTGAAAAAAAGAGCATTACTTTACCTCAATGTAGCATAAACGATGTGAGAGCAGTAGTTAAAGTAAGCATAGCAGCTGTATTCTTTTGTAGGCAGCATCAAAATACGAGAATACCAATTAGTCCCATGTGATGACAACGACCTATGAATAATTATGATCCAGACTTACCTTTTGCACAACAGATGACAAAACCTTATATTCATATACTGCTTTACCCATATACAATTAAATAATATATCCCACAATCTTGATCTTAGCCATCACGTGATAATAATAGTGTAGAATCTTGACCACCGATCCCAATAATCAAATCTTATAATTGTGTCGACATCAGCAGTCCCACATCTTTAATTTATTGACGACAAACTTAATTAGGTACAAGGTAATTCGTGATTTTTCAATCAATAAAGAAGATTAAACTCCTTATACACTAGATAACAACCCTCGACCAATAGCATCGATCACAATTAGAATAATAACAGTACCAGGTATTTATTACGGAGTATGAAGTAATCTATCTTCAAAATTAATACTTTGTTGTGTTTGTATGTTGTCGTCACATAAAAGCAAAACACAATAATCGATACCCAAAAATAAAAACCGATTACCTTATTCAACCAGATTCTTTGTCTTCTTAAACATGACACTTCGATTCTGCTTCTCTTCTACAGTAAGCAACCTTGTTTAATCCTAGATATCACGCTACTCACGAGCCCCAAGGCTCTGATACCCACACTGTTAGCGACCCAGCCACTCCTTGATCCCGTTACGGCTCCTAGACTTGATAAGTCTAATAATTATCTATATCTAGGAACGCATACATCATCGAAGCGGAAATATCTCCAATAAAGAATTAACATTAATCTATCGCAACAAACGGTCTCTTTCATTGATAATCTCCATAATAATACACCTTATATTTACCCAGCCCCCAAATCCCTACTTGATCAAGGTAGAACGACCTTGAGGCTGACCTTAACCACACTAAACACACTAAAACATTAATTAAACCAATAGGCGTCTTCATCTTCTACGCCCTCAGGTTCCCAGCACACACCACACGCTTTTAGTCGCTACATTGCATGGAAGAATACACATTAACAACCTACGCCCTAATGTTCTTTATATAGAGCAGATTTCAGGCGTTCACAAAAGACTACGAATGTGTATTTAGTCGAACAAATACTTCCTAATCTTTACTCTTCCATCTTCTTTCTTTAATCTTTGTCAGCATAACGTCGCCTCCCATGTTTCCATCTCTTCTTGTTTCTGTATCCATCAAATCATACCACGACTATCACATTCCCCAACACCGTATCTCGGGGCTCTTGTAACTTGCAAGTTGGAACTCAACTAAGATTCAGTGATTCCTTAGGATAACGGTTCACCAGCTTTATGTCTGTCTACTGGCTTACCTGGGATTGGTCGATAATCTTGCATGTGTTTGGCAGTTGAATCATAAATCTAGGATAATCATCAATCTAGTATCAACGGCGTTTAGATTTACGTTGGTGGTCGTTCTGGATCAAAAGTGTAAAGTTACCTGGACGTCCACCCTGAATTACCCTGTTACACATGGCAGGGCGGAATCTGACATTCCCGGGGTGTAACCGATCCCAATGGCATTCTCAATCACCCAACCGGTTTTACATCTGAACCGACCTACCAAGCTGTCCGTTTGTAAATACAAACGTTTCGATCACTTTTATTAAAAAGCATAAAAGTTTACAACATTCAAGGTCCCCAAGTGGTTTTAGGCAGCCATTTATCTGAAAATACAAACGACAAGATCAAAAACCGGTTATACAGTGCCATTGAAGTAATACCGCTCGCGACGCGTCGACTCCCTCGACTCCATGATCCGGTCCAACTCATGGCAAGCTCAACATGTTGCTTTATCCTTAGTCAACCTGAAAATACATTGCTAAAACGCGTCAACAATAATCGTTCGGCTGAGAAATCATAGGTTTTACTCGAACAATGACATATTGTAGCGTAACCTAAGTATACGGATCGACCGAACTGTCACCAAAATGGTCTGAACGACTGTCCAGCATAATTCGATAAAATTGTACATCTATCCTCTTAAGCTCGATGACCCCGCCGAAGCCTAGACTGTAGGCTAATCCG
>LBNU01024924.1:4259-17396 GCA_014162995.1 Artemisia annua | reverse complement strand
AATTAAGCATGAGGGTTCCAAGGGTTGGAAACCCTAAAAAGTACAGGAAATTCGACTTTAGGGTTTGCCCTAAAAGTTCTCCACAAAGTTCCACCAAAGTTCCACCCTAATATATGAAAATTAGAAAACTATATATAGATTTTACACTCTGACGGCGTCAGGTTATAAGGGCTGACGCCGTCAGCTCGCCGCCAATAAGTTTCTCGGATGGCCTAGATCTACTTCTGACGCCGTCACCTTATAAAACCTTCTGGGCCGTCACTCTTTAACTTTACTCCTGACGGCCTACTTTTCCTAACACCTGACGGCGTCAGGTGTTAATTCCTCTGGCCCGTCATTTGAAAATTGGATTTCACTCTTTTGTCAAGACTTTCTGACGGCGTCACCTTGTGACATCTGACGCCGTCATGTTATAAATCACCATCTTTTGAGACTTTGTCGTTTTCTTCACTTTTATGCTCCAAAAATGTCCGAATATGCATGTTTTCCAGAATTCCTCTCAAAAGTACCTAAAATGACAAAAGGAACGATTTAGGGCAATATTTGATCACATTTATACGAATTAAGGCTTAAATGACCCCCTAAAAGCGTAAACTTTTCATCTCATCAAATACCCTTACACGATTAGGTGAGTCGCTGGAGATCACCCCATGACTGTAGTCCGTTTGAAACCATCGAACACACTAAGCGTAATCCACAAGGAATCACCGAAGTGACCTGCTGTCAGGGCTGTTTGATGTTGACCCTGGCAGGATTTCCATTCAATCATTCGAGAAATACATAAGTAAATCCCTCATAAACGTTCAAGGCAGATTGCTGAGATTTGCGAAGACTCGATAATTTACACTTAGTGTCCAATGATGCAAGACACTTAGTGTAGAAGTATTATGTGTTCCTAAGAGATCTTTTATGTTATCTCGTTGCTCTAGACTCGATAAGTGCACATTTGGTTTCCTATGCGGAGGCATGGAGCAGAGGGCCTCCTGTTTCAATATCAACCATCTCTAATAGACGATCAATAGATTACACTGGTTCCCCGTGAGAATGAAACAAACATCTTTTGAGAGATGCCTGAGTGGCTAAGAAGGTTTAGGTGCATTGCGTCACTGGGTCCATGATGTCTTTATCTTCAATACCGGTGTCGCCTTAGCAACGGCCAGTAGCATATGAATTGAACCTGGTGTCTGCCCTAAGGTTGATAAAATGGAGGGCTATTTCTTTTCACCCTTTTCTTTCATTTCTTTTTAATTCTTCAACCCCTTCTTTCTCCTTTCATTCTTTTCTCCTTTTGTTATATCATACCTAAGGACTTCTAATTTCTAACTATTGGTGATGTCCTTGGGTAGATCCCTCCGGTTCTGGCGGATCATAGGACGGTAATTCCTATCCTTAGTCACCTTGTAACTCCATGACTATCCTATTGATGCCTTTGAACCAAATCATTGAAAATCTCTCAAAGTGTTTATGATTATAACGTTTTTTGTTAACACTTTCAGGTTTTGGATTTCTTATGAAAGACTCCCCCTCCACATATGCTTATGAATGTTTTTAGAAATTTGCATATGCGGGAAGAGTTGGCACTTTTGAATTGATCCACTCTTAATAGACATGTACCCGAGGGACACGTTTACGTTGCTTAGTTAAAGGGATACATTATCTGTTTTTAGGTGATAACTAGCCCTAATAACTAACTTGAAGTTGTTAACATTCCTAAAAGGAAGTTAGACCCGTCAAAGTAAACGTCTAGAAATAGTTTCTCGAAACGGTACTTTCTACTCGGATAAATCCTTTCGAATACTAACATTTGTTGTTTCGTCAATTCGTGGGTCAATTCTGAGTCGAGCTCGCACAAGATAAGACTTTTCACATCATATTTTAATCACTTTTCTTCTTCTCCCCCTCAAAAATAGCATATAAAATGATGTTTTTGTAAACGTTTTGATTAACATATGCCTTTTTGAGTCTTATGAGGAGAAATCAACAAGACTTTATGATTTAAGAACGATGTTTGAAATCAAGTACTCCCCCTCAATAAGTGATTACTTATTGAGGTGTAATACTTGTCTTTTCAGCAGAATTGAGAAAATACTAAAAGGTTTGATAAATTCTACTCAAAAGTAAGAAGCTTTCGCTCCTTATATGAGGATTGTAGCACTGATGTGTACCACAGGGTCCTTTAAGTACAAAGTGCGGGTTGTACACTGTTATGTGTGCACAAGCCGTAGCAATTACAAATCAATCAATATAAATGAAAATATTGAAATATTGGTACCGGAAGAATGGGAGCTGAAGTTCATCATTCGGTTATGCATCAAAGTCTGTGAACTGTGGATCAGGTCGTCTAAATGTCAAGACCAGAAATGAAGGTCGAACACCGATGTTGCTTTCCAACCTCCTGATCTGTTGACGACGGTACAACCTTTCTTCAATGGTATGAACAAAGTTGCGAATCATTCTTCGTTAATTAGCTTTCCACCTCGTTTCTCGACCCTCTTTTAACCTCTTCTTTTCATCATCCAACCTTTCTGCCAACCCATCAAGAACTCTTTGAAGTGTCTCGTTACAAAACTTCGGAATTTCATCAAACCTCATAAGACGAAGTTTATTCTTCTTGTTGAGGTAGATGACTCCAAATGATGGTTGTTGCACGAGAGAGTACTGTGATAGCTCTAGAATTTCAGTGAATATGAGTTGTGGTTTGGTGAGGTTGATGTTGTTCTGATAACTTTCCACACCTAGTTGAAGATCTTCCACCCTTTCTTGAACTATAACCCGTCTGATGTAGAGTAGTAGAGACGCGATGAAGTTGTATTGTGTATCTTTTTCGAAGTTGAGCATCTTTCCTTGAACCTTTAGCAAATACATGTCTTCGATGTCGTTCAGGTTCAGATCTGGGAAGTCTACTTCACAAAACTTGTATCGCTTCTCATCCAGTCTCTTGACGATGATTTCTTTCATGAAAGTGTAGTTGAATCTTCTGTCTTTAACGATTTCCATGATTGCAACGATACGAAGCGGTTGCTTCACATTTTCACTTGACTTGAGATGTAATCTGTGGGTGTAGCCGAGTTTTCGTTTCTCAGGCCAATGTTGAATACCGAGAAGAGCTTCTCTGTTGTAAGTGACAACTGATTTGCTGAAAATTGGTGTAGTTTCTTCAATGTCAGGTAGTTCGTATCTGGCTGCTGGAACGAAAATTGTCAGTGAAGATGCGTATCGTTCCTTGGAAGTTTCGTGAGCGTGTTGAAGGTATCTGAGGTCGTTGTTGAAGAAGTGTCGGTACAGAATCTTGGGTTTCTCAAGAAAGCCTAGAAGAGGCAATGGTTTTGTCCAGTCAGTGAAGTAGGGAGTCTTGTCTTTCTTCTCCGTGTCGATGTTGGATTCAGGGTTGAGCCAGTCGAACGTGCCAGATAGTGCGCAGGCAATGTTCTCCATGTGGTATTCGAGTTCAACTTTATTCCCTGATCTCTTCTTCAGAAAGTCCATAGCTTCACGGTTGATCCTTTTCAGTTCAGCTTTGGTCAACCTTTCAACTTGAAGTTCCGTTATGATACTTTGAGTCATTTGCAAAGTATTTCCAGGCAGTGGTTCTTCGGCTTCAAGCGGTGGTTGTGCTTTGATCATCTCGGTCAACCAATCAGATTGGGGAGCTTCTTCCACATCTAACCATGAGAAAGGAGTAGACTTCTTCTTCTTCTTCTTTGACTTTGTGGATTTCCTTTTCTCTTTGGTCTTTGCAGTTGATGATGGACCAGCTTGAAATTCAGGAATTTGTGATTCGGGGATTGATGATTCGGGTTCTTCCTGAATATCATATGGTTGAAGCATGAATGGATCTTCTGACTGAGTTGGACCGGAGCCAGATGCTGGGGCATGTTGCTTGGTAGGTGGAGCCTTGGAAGTCTTATGTGGTTGTTGAGAAGATGATGGTCCTTTGGATGTCTTAGACTTCTTGCTTTTGGGATCAGAGTCCGGATCATCATCCTTCCTAGTTCTTTTGTGTTTGCCAGCGGCTTCCTTGCAAGATTCTTTTGAGGCAATAGTTTGGAGTGCCTCAAACATTGTTGATTCTTCAGGAGTCTTGTCTTCCTTATTTCTGAGCTTAGCAGCTAATAGGGCTTGAAGTTGTTCGGTTGAAAGTTCAGTTGGTGTTGGAGGAGCCCTGTCGGTGCAGAGGTAGAAAGGAATAGACTGAAGCATGCGTTGGATGCTATGCTTGATCCTGGTATTCAACTCTGAACGAATTGGCTCAAGAAGTTCTGACACTGCTGGTTGAGCAATTGCAGCAAGATTATCGTTAAGGTATTCGGCAGTGTATTCATTGATTATCCTGCTCATATCTGCTTGAAGTAGCTTTTGAACCAATACCGTAGAGTCTTGGAGATCCTTGACTTGAGTAGTCAAAGTTTTGACCTGTTTTGAGAGCTTTTGAACTTGGTCTTTAAGGTCTCCATCTTGAGGTTGTGTCTCCTTCTTCTTTTGCCTAGCCATAGCAACAGCTTGTCTGATTCTTTGTGATGCTGTCAAGGATGATTTGCTTCCCTTCTTCTTCTTGATTGATTTTCCTTTTGATGTTTTCTTTGTTGGTGGTGGAGATGAATGATGTGAAGATGATGAAGATGATTCGTGGTCAGGTTTTGATGGAGGAGGTGAAGGATCCCTTGGTGGTGTGCCTGAGGGAATCGGAGGATCCTTTGAAGATGAATGAGATTGTGTGTCTATGAATTGATCGGTGTCAAAGAATTCTTCGTCTTGTACATCACTAATCAATCTTTCAGACTTCTCACTTGCTTTCTTTTTCAGTTCTTCTTCCTTTTGAACCTGATCAATGAACTCAGGTGTGATGAACTCAGTCTGCTCTTTCTCAGCATCATCCTCTGTAGCTTCCTTCATAATAATGTTCCCTTCTTGATCACGTTGTTCGGTTTCAGTCTGTGATGAAGGAGGAACTACAGTGCTACTTGAGCCACCCTCTTGTGCCTCTATGTTTAGTGGTCGTTGATGAGGCTGTGGATGTTGGAGATTGAGGAGTGCAGCTTCTCTTAGTTCTTTCAAATGCTGCTTTTCTTCTGCTCTAGGATCGACAATAACGCTTTTCAGTTTGCGTTTGTCGACTAGTGGTTCACCAACTGGTTCATTTGCTTCTTCTTCATCATGAAAATCACCACTGGGTTCATTAATGGTGATCCCTGTTCCTTTCTTTTGTTCCTTCTGAGAAGTTTCCTTGCTTATTTGTTTAGCAAGTTCGAGTCCAGGAAACTCCTCTTCATCATCCTGTGCTTTAGTTCTTCTTTCAAAGTCTTCTTCGTCATCTGATTCAGAACCGAATTCAGATTCAGTTTCTGTTTCTGACGATGAAGCTGACGGTTCATCTTGAGGAATCTGTTTTGGTGCAGCTTTCCTCCTTGGTCTGGTGGGTGGTTTCGGTACAGTCTTAGATTGTTGGGAAGTTGTGGTACTGCTTGTACTTCCTGACTTGCCACCTCTTCTGCTTCGGGTTTGAACAATAGAAGCTGGTTCTTCTTCTTCACCAATGTGACCAACTTGCCCAGCTTGAAAGGCTTTATCATAAATCTTGAAGTTTTGTGTCTTTCGAATCTCTTCATCCAGAAAGTGGTCTGGGATTCTCATTCCTTTCGTCCTTGGAACGAACCTGATGGTTTTGACGAAGGAGATCCTGAAGTCTTTGTTGTAGATGTCTTTGGGTTCTGTTTGGTCTAGCATTCTCTTGATGTAATCAGGTGTTTTATCACAGAAGTGTTCGATAAGCATCTTTGTGAACCTAACGAACGGAATCACGATCCTCTCACGGTCAGTCTGAATGTGATGGATCATGTCGCTCATTATGGATCTGGCGAAGTCAATCGGTTTCATGCTCATCATTCCCCAAAATACTTGCAGGTGCTCCAATCGTGGATGCTCGTAACCACTCCTCCTTCCAGCAATAGATCTGACTATCAACATGTAGAACGTTCTCCATGGTTGTGGCAGATATTTGACGTTGAACTTTGATAGTCTGGTGAGTGATTGATTATCTGGAACATCGTATCCTAGATCAATGAAGTAATCCAGGATTTCAAGTTCGTTCAACATAGGATGAAACTCATTGGGTGTCGGTAACATAAGAACAGTTCGAAGAACATCAAGATCTACTGTATATTCCTGACGATCCAGCTTGACAGTGAATGATATATCGTCCAAGTTAGCCCTAGCAGTGTACCAGAACTGATGAATGTAGAAGATTGGTACTGATGTAGACTTAGTGAGCATTGGTTTGCAGGGATGAGCTAGCAGTATGTCCTTGACAATCTTGCATGTATCTTCTGGAATACTGAGTTTGTTGAAGTCAATGCGTGGATTGTTTTGGTCAATGATAACGTTGTAGTCTGCTGGGACAATTTCACCAAGTGTGAGTAGTGGTAGAATTTGTTCTGGGACAGATTCATTGTGTTGAGCCATTGTGTTCTGTAAATGTAAAGTCATGAAATCAAACATCCAGATTCGTTAGTCATTAGTCTTCATCCATGTTTGAAATTCAAAGACGTATAAGTCACATGTTGCATTTATGGTTTAGTTAATTAATATGTGATTAGTGACAGTATTATCAATCAACATGTATTTCATAAGACTTAGCAATTAAACATTTAAGGCACAAACGTCTAATAATAACATGTTCACCAATACCACACAAGCACAAGTTAATAAACCTTATTACAACACAATCATCACACACATTCATGAGGATTCATTCATTATACAAGTTTTCGAAAAGTTACAATTCATGAGAATTCTCAGAAAATATGTTAACGAAAATATGACAAACAATGTTCTCGATAACTATTACTAAGGAAGATCTCAAAAACTTTTGTGCAAGAAAGATCTCGATAATTTCTATAAGAAAGATCTCGAAAGTTTGATGAACAAAGGTTCTCGATAATTCTTAGCCAAGTTTCTCGATAACATGGTCTCATATGTTCTCGAAAATTTTGAAAGATCTCGATAATTAATGATCTCGAAAATCTTAAGATCTCGATAGTTTTGTTGAGAGATTTCGAAAGTTTTCAAAGAGATCTCGATAACTATTGTTAAGGAGATTTCTCGAAAAAATTTCGAAAGATCTCGATAAAATTATCGAGAAAAGATCTCGAAAAAATTTTCTCGAAAAATTCTTATACAAGAATTTTCGAATTCTTTGTAGACATACGTTTTCAGTGAAATCTTTGAATCCTTGAATGAATACCTGTGCATTGAGTGTGAAATAACAATTAGAGACACATCAAATGCTCATCCAAAAGATCTCGAAAACTAACGAGCTCAAAAATTATCTAGAACATTTATAACGAGAGATCAAGTAGAAATTCCCTTGGAATACATCAATTAACACATACATGAACATGTATTAACAGTTTAATTAGGCCCTAAATCACAAATATGAAAACGCCCAAATCACACATAAACCCTAATAATCAAAAAACATGCATACAAGATAACTAAAGCAATTAAAGATTATAAACATGTAACAAACTCACTAACAACCATATCCCACCACAGAAATTACACAATACAACACTCAATCAATTAAACCTAATTCGTTCCTAAACCCTAATTTTCGAAATCCATACTAACGTGTTAGTTGTAGTGATTAAACGTTTTAGGCATGATTAGAAGACATATAAGATCAAAAGCCCTATGATTTCATAACCACAAAGCACGTAATTCACATACATCCAAAATTTTCGAGACCCTAGATCTAGACATAGGAATTGTGCAAAATCTAGCCATCAAAAACGTAATTCGTTGAAAACCATGTTTTTGATTATGCCAAAGATTATGTAAACACTTACAGTTTGAAGATTTTGAGCACGGATTTGTGTTTCGAATTTTGGCCGTATGATTTGAATGAGAGTGTTTGTTTTGTGTTTTGTGAAAGTAATAAGTGACGGGGGTGTTTATTTTTTGTTATTATTTTGAAAAGTTTGATCTTTTGGCAATATTAGTCCCTTAACTACAAAACAATCATTTTAATGGTCCAAATCTTTAATAAATAACGATTTAATGTAACGACCGTTAATAACAAAGACATACTAAGCTAAAAGGAAATTAAAACAGTAAAAGAAATGATACGAGGGATAACCTGTGACGTTCCACCATTATAACAAGATAACATCATAACTTTTTGAAATATGCAAGTACACATGTTTGCACAAGATTTTTGAATATTGAAGAACATTTTCTCCCCCTCAACACTTGGTATGAAAATTGAGAACTTTTTGATAAACCGAAGTCTTGGTGAAGGTAGTGTACATGCATTTTTTAAAAACGAAATAAGATAAAATAAATAAATAAAAAATGTAAAATCTTTTTGGTATTTTTGAAGATTTTTTGATTTTGTATTTATGTTTTTGTTAAATATGTACAAAAATGGTTTTGGTATTTGACTCAGTTAATTGTTTTCAAGAAAAGATTTTAGATCATCTGGAGTCAAACACCGCATTCCAATCCGGTGGACTAGTTCAGCGAACCTTGAGGGAGCTAAAGGTTTTGTGAACNTTTTGTATTTATGTTTTTGTTAAATATGTACAAAAATGGTTTTGGTATTTGACTCAGTTAATTGTTTTCAAGAAAAGATTTTAGATCATCTGGAGTCAAACACCGCATTCCAATCCGGTGGACTAGTTCAGCGAACCTTGAGGGAGCTAAAGGTTTTGTGAACAAATCTGCCAGTTGGTATTCAGTACCCACGAAATATAACTCTATTGTACCCTTTTCAACATGCTCCTTGATGAAGTGATAACGGAGATCAATGTGCTTAGACTTTGAATGCAGAACCGTGTTGCACGAGATTGCTATCGCACTTTTCGAGTCACAGTACATCGGAATCTTGTTGAATAAGTAACCATAGTCCATTAGCTGTGTACGCATCCAAATGACTTGTGCACAACAGGCAAACATGGCAACGTATTCAGATTCTGTTGACGAAAGTGAGGTGCAATCCTGCTTCTTAGACTTCCAAGACACGAGTTTATCTCCAAGAAACTGCAAACCACCAGAAGTACTTTTGCGTGTATCCATACACCCTGCATGATCAGCGTCTGAAAAAGCTATTAGTTCAAAACCGGAATCCTTTGGATACCAGATCCCTAAGTGAATGGTTCCCTTTACGTATCGAAGGATTCTCTTAGCCTCATTGATGTGACGTTTAGTAGGACTGGACTGATAGCGAGAGCACATAAATACAGCAAATACAATATCCGGTCTACTAGCGGTGAGATACATGAGTGACCCAATAATAATACGGTATTTAGTAGGGTCAACTGGTTTCCCATTTGGATCCGCATCTAACTTAGTTGTGTTGGCCATAGGAGTATTGTAAGTATCACAACTGGTCATTCCGTGTTTCTGAATTATCTCAAGAGCGTATTTGGACTGATTAAGGAAAATTCCACGGGGTGACTGATGAACTTGTAGTCCTAAGAAGAACGTAAGTTAACCCATCATTGACATTTCAAAATTTTGTTTCATTAATCTGGCAAAAGCGTTTGAGTAATTTTTGTCTGTAGAACCAAAAATAATGTCATCGACATATATTTACACAATTAAAACATCTTCCCCGTGTTTTTGAATAAACAAAGTTGGATCGAGTAAACCTTTAGTGAAAGAATTAGCAAGCAAGAAAGCAGTAAGTTTATCATACCACGCCCTGGGGGCTTGTTTGAGACCATAGAGAGCCTTCTTAAGTCGGTAGACATGATTCGGGTGCTCTGGGTCGATAAATCCCTCTGGCTGACTGACGTATACCTCCTCACGTAATTGACCGTTCAGAAATGCAGTTTTCACATCCATTTGATAAACGACCATGTTTTTGTGAGCAGCGTATGCCAAAAATATTCGAACTGCTTCAAGTCTAGCCACTGGTGCGAAAGATTCCTCAAAGTCAATTCCTTCCTCCTGAGTATTTCCTTTAGCTACCAAACGTGATTTGTTACGAATAACGTTGCCTTCTGCGTCCAACTTGTTTTTCCAAATCCATTTTAGCCCAATGACATAAACCCCATCCGGTCATTCAACTAATTCCCAAACTTCAAGACGTTTGAATTGGTTGAATTCCTCTTGCATTGATTCAATCCAGTTGTCGTAAGTGAGAGCTTGTTTGATGTTTTTAGGTCCTTCATGACAAACGGTTAGAGCATAAATGCAATGTTCGGCATCGGAGTGAAGTTTCTGTCTGGTCATAACTGGAGCCGTTGGATGAACGATAATGTTGACAATTGGATGATCACGAGTCCAATGATGTGTTGAAGGGTGAGGGTTATGAAACTGCTGCATATTAGTTGGTTCCAAGTTGCGTGTTGACGACTCAGCAATATCTGAAAGGTTCGGAGTCGGAGCAAACGGATTGAAGAACGCATTTGGATCATAATTTGCAGGTTCGGGTACTTGTTGTTGGTTCAGATCTTCAGTTGGGTTGTCGGTGTTGGAAGCGGTTTGTTCTTCTATTGTTGGTGATTCAGTCGGGGGTGCATCGGGTGTTACTATTGTAGTTGTAGTAACCGTTGTATCAGGTACTTGAATATTATCAGGTTGAGCAGCGGAACTAGTGGATACATCTGGTGCACGTGTCTCAAATGAATCATCGAACAAAGGAGAAAACAATGTTTCCAATTCTCGACGAGTTAGTGACAACGGTTCAGCTGAAGAATCTGGAAAGTTTAGACGGTTGGTTGCGGGTCCTAAGCTGTTTTGCTCAGAAGCCATTTCTGTGAGCTCATCGAAATTAGCATGAATAGTCTCCTGAATCTCTCTAGTACGACGGTAATAGATTCGAAATCCTTTTGAGTTTTCACAATATCCAATGAAGATACCGATGTCAGCCTTTGCTTTAAGTTTTCCAAGGTCATCACGATCATTATTTGGATAGCATAGAGAACCAAATACATGAAAGTGTTGTATGTTAGGTTTTCATTTGTGAACAATTTCATACGGTGTGAATTTATGACGTTTATTGATCATACAACGATTTTGGGTGTAACATGCAGTTGAGACGGCTTCTGCCCAAAGATAATCTGGTAATTGAGCGTTAATGAGCATCATTCGTGCGGCTTCCACTAACGTTCTGTTGCGTATTTCGACCACTCCATTTTGTTCGGGAGTCCGTGCAATTGATGTTTGATGTTCAATTCCAACTTTCTCAAAGTAATCACGAAGAGTTTGATTCTTGAATTCAGTTCCATTGTCTGTTCTTACGATTCTGACTGTGTTACGAAGTTGAACCTGAATTTTCGTGAGAAAGGTGATTATCATCGATGGAGCTTGATCTTTGCTTCGAAGAAAGTAGACCCAAGTCCATTTGGAGAAGTCATCGACTATCACAAGAATGTAGCGTTTCCCATTGATCGTTTGTACTCGCATTGGGCCACATAAATCCATATGAAGAAGTTGAAGAACATGATCGGTACTTGGTTCTGGTTTTGAACTTAGATGTGCACGTTTGCTCTTTCCTTGTTCACAAGCGGGACATAAGTGATCTTTTGCATATCTGAACCTTGGAAGACCGTCAACTAGTTTATGGCGAGCAAGATCAGTCATAGTTCTGAAGTTGAGATGTGACATGCGTTGGTGCCATAACCAGGATTTTGTCGATTCAGCCTTTGAAAGTAGACAAATGGGAGAGGAAGCGGTCATGTCGGACATTGAAATTGTATAAAGACTGTTTCCACGTGTGCCGGACATGAGATCATTTCCTTGTAGATCACGAACAAAGCATGTTTTCTCCCTGAATGCAACTTCCAGATCACCATCACAAAATTGACCGACTGAAAATAGATTGTGACCGAGGCCTTCAACATAATAAACACGACTAATTTCGATATTCCCACTGACATAGTCCCCATATCCCATAATTGCAGCGAAATGATCATTCCCGAATCTGACAGTACCAATGAACTTTGAGACAAAGTTTCTTAACAGTTTGAGATTGCCTGTCATGTGTCGGGAGCATCCGCTATCAACAATCCAGAGAACAATTTGCACCACCTGCATCACATAAAAGAGACGACGATGGTACAATGGTAAGGGTGGAACCCGAAGAAGTTGTGGGTTCCGTTGGGTTAGAAGCACACATATTAACAATTTTAGGAATCCATTTAAAGTTATGTGTTCTTTGTAACCAACGTTGCCAATTCCAACTAGATTTAGCCTTTTTCTTAGTGAATTCGCTAAGTGATGGCATGTTCCTAGGGTTATTGTTCGCAACTAGTGGGTGGACTACATCATTCTTAGAAACTACACAAGGCATAAGTCCTAGCACAGATTTTGAAAGATTAGTGGGCCTAGATTTCCTGCCTGATGTACGTTTCTTAAAACGAGATAAAAGAGAATTCGCAACACATTTTGAATGATCACCAGATAACATACTCTTACGACAAAACACACATGAAGCATTAACATTCAAAGCATTTAAAGGTTCATCATTCGTTACACAACGATTAGGATTACAATTTTCCAAATCAGAATCTAAAGATGAGTGTTATTCAAAGTCCTAGGGTGTTCTTCTACTTCAGAGGCTTCTAGTGTCTCTCTTCTACGTTGCAAAATCCTATTCTTCCTTTTCATACGTTTACGCTTGGATCTGCTAACGCTAGGAGTGGCAACTATTCCTGTAGAAGTGGAAGGATCCATATTAGACTTATGAGTGTGTTGTTCTACATTGGTTATGTCTATTGAGTACATTCCTGGTGCAACTACTTTAGTGTTGACAGATTTTCCTTTTTCAAGTTCACGTATTTTCTCTTTCAACTCAATGATAATGTGCTTTTTATCTTGAATTTCACTTTCGAGCTTTCTGTTTGAATAGAGATAGTTATCTCGACTCTTTTGCCAATAGTCTGTAACTTCTTGCAATTCTGCAATTTCCTTTTTATATTTAGAAATTTGACTTTTTAATTCCTCATTTTCATTTTGAAAGGATGTGGAAGTGTTAAGACTTTGCATTTTCAGTTCGAAATCAAGACTTTGGTGTTGACACCATTCAAGCTTTTTGTTGAGTTTAAAAATCTCATTAGAAAGTTTGTTTTGCCCATCATCATTGTGTTGTCGAAGATTCATGTTTTCATCTTTTAATGTCTCAATTTGTTTAGA
>LBNU01024923.1:22083-75896 GCA_014162995.1 Artemisia annua | reverse complement strand
GTGTAGTGAGACGATGTACTTATATTTGATTCTATAAGCCATCTGTATCGTTAACCCTCATCGGCCGATATATATGTATCTATACATTGTGCTCTCTAATGCGGCGTATTCTGGAGTAGTGAACTCGAGTATCCGATCCTTTTCCTCTTTGACGCAAATGTTTCAATATACTTGATCCGGCGTTGCATCGCACAGTTCTCATGCGGCGCCCAACATAGCTTTTTCCTTTTCCCGTTTACTCCCATTTATATTCGTCTTTTCTGGAGTATTCATTGTAAGTATGATATTTGCGGTCGAGTATGGTATCACAGGTTCTGAGGAATGAGAGGTTGATCGTGCGTATCCTTCCTGTATATTTTCTTTCTTTTGTATAAAGTGTAGGTGTATAGATGTGTAGGTAAAAAATAGATATGGGCTTGTACAATGATCATATATAAGTCAAGCGTAAAAAAAAATTATCTTGGGACATATCCCTTGATTCATGGGCGGTAGGAATGGGGGGAAGAGGGGGAGTATGGTGTTGCTTATCACATTAATTATTATTGTACGCATGTTACTTTGTATACAATTTTTAGGTCATGTAAGTCATGTCTAATCAATAATACATCTTAAAGATATATAAGGGGGATGAATCTTGTGGTAAGTTTTGGAAGCATAATATGGTGTAGTTATATACAAGTTGATATTTTGAATGTGTATTCGGTAGTAAAAATAAGTATTGGGTATTAGTTTAGTAGTTAACGAAAAATATATGTACGTAAACACAAGTTATAAAGAATTTACCTTGGACGTCAAGAAATATTTTTGGAACTTTTGTAATAATTTTGGAAGTATAAAAATACCTTAAAAATAATTGTTGAGAAAATCAGGTATGTCGGGCATTAAATTCTTGAATAAAAATTAACGTTTGTTGAATTTAAAACCGTAAGTATTTAAAGAGTAGAAATTTGTTTTATAGTATAAAATTGTGAACTGGAGTAGGAGAAAGGTACTGGAGCATTGTGGACTAGAAATGGCCTAAGTCCTAGTGTACTTAGAATGTATTCACAAATTTGTGTTGATTCAAGTAAAAGAGCTCATGTAAATTGCTTTAAATTAAATGTCAAGAATTTAAATTCAAGTTTAGAAAATAGTATTGACCTGAGAAATAGCGGGTTGTCATAGTTTACTTTAGTGATTCTCAGGTAAAAACAAGTAATAGGTGAAACTAGGCGATTTTAGACTAATTATGGAGCAAAACAAGCGAGATGTCAAAAGTCTACTGAAATCCAGAAGATGCGCCGTATCTCTCTCAACAGATACGCCGCAATATCATACTTAGATGAATTCGAAGACCATTGCCTGACTTTGAAGAATGCGCCGCATGAGAATCTGTCATGCGCCGCATATGAAACTTTGGTCAAAGAGGAAGATCAAACTCGTTCTACTCCAGATACGCCGCATTATACATTTGACATACGGCGTATCACTATCAAGACTTCACCAGAAACAATCCAAGACAACTGAAGGACATGCGCCGCATACAAGGATCAAGATACGCCGCATCTATGGCGGTGTACGAATATTCCAGAATATAATAATCTTGGACCCCACGCGAAGTTAAGTCGATGCGCCGCATCTATTTACTCAATACGCCGCATCGAGCCCTCAGACAGAGACTATAAATACCCCAAGACCTAGACGAATTTTGTGTGCAACATAACTCTAAGGAGCCGAATTCAGAAGAACAAGCAATACAAGACACACTCTAAACGAAGATATTAGAGATGTAAGAAGGTCCTGCATGTATTCAATTCATTAAGTAGTTTTGTTTTATTGTAATAGTACACTTTAATTCATCAGGATTGATGGCCGGTAGTATGTGACTGCGGAAAATCATATGCCCGCCTTAAAATTGCTTTCCCATCAATTAAAGTTTATATGTTTGATGTCTTTGGTGAATTTATATTAGTGCTTTGATAACCTCTGTGTCTAGCTGAGCATTGCTTGGGCTGCCATACCCCTTCCTCGCCTATTTAATCTAACGTCTTTGGATAAATAGGATAGTCATAAGTTGTTAGGAATACGTTTTTTGTATAAGAAAGATTCGGTCACCCCTGATATGATTAAGCATTGATTAGCTCGTAGTAGTTACAATAGTTAGTTAAACGTAGTTTAGAAGTAGATTAGTTCGCGGAAGAAGGACGGGTCTTTACCCACTGTATACCTGATCCGCAGCCCAAGTGGCAACACATGTACATATATACCCTCTCCATTCTTGGAGAGGGTGAACCTCCTCTATCTAATTTTCTTTTTTTTTGGTTTCACTTTCTCTCTCTAGGTTCCACTCTCTCTCTCTCTAAAACTCTTATCTTCTTTCTTTCATTCTCTCTTTATTTCTTCTTCTACTATTCGATCCATATAAACTAAACCATACATGTTATAGATTATTTTGGTGTTCTACATAAATAATCATTAAGGGTTTACTCGCCGATATAATGAAGCCAACGAGATAGGTTTAATTAATATACACTTCATATAAAACTAGCAATAATACAAGTGACAAACTACTTAATTATCAGGACATGTCTTCTTATAGTCTCTAATTATCTATATGTGTACATGTATGCTATTCGCTGATTCGTGCTCATTAGTTTTATTTACTGTTTAATATACCCAATCTGTGACAGTCTCTCAGGCTGAACTCCCCTTTCGTTAGATTAGATTGTAAAACTAACTTAGGATATTAAAATACTGATTAGGATAACTAGATAATACGTTCCACTCTTAGTGATCGACACTCTACTTACCATTATATACAAACTGACCGGGTACACTGCTCGTTAAGTGTGTGTGTGTTATTGATAAGTCGGCTAAATATAAATTTAAAACTTGAGTAGTCATTAATACTGCTAAACCGCAACGACACATCACGCGCATCATAGTTCCATAAAAAACCTTGTTCCACCTTACGCAGAACCTGAAAGGGAAATGCGTAGGCTAAGACAATCCCTTCCAACATCCGAACCATTTGGCACCACCATCAACTTTGATGAAGCTCTTTCTGAGGAAGAATCCGATCATCACCCTACACCCCCTAGCCCCCTCACCCCTAAGTGCCTCAAGGATTATTCTTCTCCCACCCCTCGTGGTTTTTCAAATGCTATTGTTTTTCCAAACGAACACACAGATGGGGTCTTGCGTGCAACCGATGTTTGGCTTGTCCACAACGTATGCAAGTTTCACGGATTGAAAACTGAAGATCCAATCCAACTATCAAGGATTTCTTGAAAATAGTGGACACCATCCATACGGACGGGGCCACTAGAGATACCTCCCGGTTGCGATTCTTTCCCTTCACCCTTCACGAAAAAGCCAAATAATAGTATAACAAACTTCCTTCTGAATCCATCTTCACATGGGAGCAACTCATCTCAAAATTTTATGAAAAGTTCTTTCTAGTAGGAAGAACTTTAGCAACTCATGTCATTGATGTTCATGATGGCAAACTAACCTTACGAGTAGGGGCCGATAGCCTAACCTTGGACATCAAGGATACGATGAATCTTTCTCTCGAAGCAGATAACCGACTGTATTTCATCGGAGAGGTCGACGAACTGTCCGATATCATCGACAAATGTGTGGATGAACAAATTGAAGCAGGTTGGTTGTGAGACGAGGCCATCTTACCTATACACGTACTCATTTTATTTTCTTGTTATTTTATTTTTATTGCATTAGTAGTTATTTGGGTTAGTTGACTAGCAACTAATTCCGCCCACTCTTCCTATAACCGAGATTTTTACTTGCTTTCCTTAAAACATAAAAATACAAAAAGAATCATCCCTCACCTTTAGACCTAGTTGAATCCTTTTCAATCCTAACGAACACTATTCCCCAAGTAGAACGATCAATCCCCCGATACTTGCCACTACACTATACTACATCGGTCAGGTACACTACCTGGTGGGGATTGCAAGCTTCTCAAGATCCCTTGAGAAGTAAAACCTTTTGCGTAGACCGCAATCCACGCATCACAACCCTACCAGAAAAGGTTTCATAGCCAATTCTAAAACCAACAACCACATACCAAATGAGTGATTTAATTGTGATAGTATTCCTTTAATTCAACTACAATCTACCAAATGCACCCTTATTGTTACATCAGATTGTTACATCAGATTTGACGTAAAAATATCATTGATAGTTAGACTATAATAAAGCTTACACCAAATTTAGTGTATTCGTTTAAGATAAACATTTACACTGAAACACAAAGTTTCATATTTTAAGCATACACTAGAGATGATACTACAAATTATGATAATAATGTTTCTCTCATCCCTACAGTTGTAGTTGAAATTTATAAAAAGAAAAGAAATGTACTTAGACCAAGGGTTATGGTTGTATATCGCCACCCGTGGAGGAGCTCCACCACTCGATACCTCATGACGGCTAAACACCACCGTGTGCCAAGATCATTTTTTTGTGTTGGTTCGGTGGTGCAAACCACTTAACAAACGCATCTCTTTTTTGTGAGTGTGTATTGTGGAGTATGTTTGTATTAAGTGGGGTATTTTTATCAGTTTTTTAGGTGATCTATGTTATGGCTGTTAGGTGTTAGGTTAGATGATGTGTTTAAAAGCTTATGTGACTTTGAGGTGAAGATCGTGAAAATATCACGATTACACCCGAGCTTATGTGCATCCATGATAAACCATGAATATTTTTCCATGATACATTAATTTTCATTCATTTCCTTGGATGATTAGGTAAGACATCATCATATTGAAATCCCAAGTATACCGAGAAATTGTCATCATATGATTTTTGTTGGAAGTGTCACATAACTTTTCATCATTTGATCATTTGAATCTTATCTTCTTAATTGGCGTGGGCCTAGGATGGAATTGTTCAACAAGTTGACAACATGGATTCAACTTGTTTTTATTAGGGCAAATGACAAAAAAAATGCATCGAATTTGACATTTTTTGTGATTGTGAGTAGCCAATTGTTTTTTTTCTTATTGTATGTACTGAACTTTCAAATTTTGATCATTGTGTATATTTTGTGACTATTCTGCCACGTAAAATAGCCATTTACCCTTCGAAATTGAAAAAAGTAAGGGTAAAATGGTCACAAAATACACACAATGATTGAAATTTAAAAGTAAGGGTAAAATGGTCACAAAATACACACAATGATTGAAATTTAAAAGTTCAGTACGCACAATAAGAAAAAAATAGTTGGCTACACACAATCACAAAAGGTGTCAAGTTGGATGCATTTTTTTGTCATTTGTATTTTGAAGTTTCTAGATTCGCGCATCATCTGTTCTATAAGTTTAAAAGCAATGGACTTTATGCATCAAACATGTTTTATTCTTCGGACTTAATTAACAATGCAAATCATATAGTTACATTTATACATTGACTAAATGCAAGCCCGCTCCTTGGGAGGCTAGCCTTAGATTTTTTTAATATATATTTTTATAAAAAAAACTATAATTTTTAGCAATATATGTTTTTTATGTAATGACCTTTTACTAGTGTTAAAATTGATTTAATGTTGATAAACATTAACTTTTAACAAAACAATTATTTGCAATATGTGTTGTTTCATGTGTTTTGAAGTTTTATTAGTGTTAAAATTGGTTTAATTAAAAAAACCTCAAATAGATGGACTTTTACATATCAAATCGTTGGTAGTTTATTAGTTCATAAATATAAACATTAAAAAATAATCAAAGATACTGACACCCAAAAAACATTGATAAGAATAATTTTGATCAATCAATTCGAAGACATAAAAGAAAAACTCTAAATAAACTAAAAAAAAAAAAAAAAAAAAAATCTAATCTTTTGATGCATCTTTGTCTTATGATTTGATAGCCGTGCAAATTGAGCTTATACACTTGTCATGTGGCCATTTTCAATTTCCTTCTAACACTGGGCAACAATAACTCTTCCATTATTTTTTGGTGTGTACAACGGTCTACTGAATATTTGTCGGGATTGAGTTACATGATTCAAGCCTTGAAATAGACGTCGATTACATTATCAATTTTTTATTTTTTTTTTATTTTTTTTATTTATTTTTTTTTTTATTTTTTTTTTACAATTGTAATAAAAAAAAATACTTGAAATGAATATAAACTTAGTATTTCTTTAAAATCAGAGTTGAAGTTGGACAAAGTAATTCATTGACTTATGCTATGGCATATGACCAATTAATTCCGATGACCACCTCATCCCACATAATCCATGTACCTATATACATAAGACTTTGGCCTTACCTGTCTTAAGGGTTTCAACTAGAAGAGTGTAACAATTATAAGTGGCACACTTAAGTCCAAGGTTACACATAGTGAAAAACCTAAACCCATCGATGTTTCAGCTTTATATTTTTATATGCAGTATTAAAATGATTTTACTAAAAAGTCGTTTTACGTATAAACTATGCATGAATTTATACCACGATTTGTTAATTTAGAAAACAAATAATTTGTAATAAAAAGTGTCAAAACTCGGTTTACCCTTCTCACGCCATTTTTTAGATGGGTTCCACTAAATTCATGGCACTACCATTTTTATTATGCGTCCTTGCTGTCAGGACCTAATGCTTAAGTAAGCAAGTCGCCCTAGTTTTATTAAGTCGCTAAATAATACATGTTGATAAATTATTTATTTAAATAAGCATGCATGCATAGACTTAAATAAAACATATAATAGACATAGCAAGCCATATTTCTAATGTTGATCCACAAAGCCATTTAGAAAATCAACTTGGGTCTATCCTAAGGGTTAGATTATGACACAAAGCAAAAAGGATTCTTCGAATTCCGCATCTTCTCAGCAACGCCCGTGATTCTTCCCGTTCCCGGTGGATCTTCCCTCCTCCATGCTCCTACTGGATCCTCTCTCTTTGTACTCTATAAGTTCTTCTACCTCGTTTGGGGCTCCTCGTGGCACGCCCGTCTTGGTTTACATTTAATTTTAAAAAAGGTACTTTACTTAACTAAATTAAATTACAAGAGGGAATACCAACGGCATGCAGACCTCCTTAAAACCCAAAAATAGTAAAGTATAAACATAGCACAACTACATCACAACCACGCAGTTTATATTGGCCTATGGCTCAAGTCGTGTCATGTAAGATTCACGAATAAATTAGGACAATGCTATTTAAATAAATTACATGTGAAAATACTTAAGCTATAATTAGCTGACCTACTAAACATGGACATGCACAACATGTGTAGCCCATCCTAATAATACATGCAAATCACAAGTTTCACTCTTCCTGTTGCATACTAATACAACCTGTCATTCATCACGAATGACAGTTCTTACCCTATTGCTTCTCTTTGCCAATTTAGGAAATTTTACTTTTAAAACTTATAAACTCTAATTAGGGTTTCCAAAAAGTTAAAATTTATAAGCTTGTGACTTATATAACAAGAAATCCTAAGTCACTATATTTAATTTGGAAAAATTTATTATGGGCTTTTTAATAAAAATTTTATTTTCTAAATTATCCAGTTATGTTATAAACAAGGATTTCAACCTACGCGTTGTTGTGGAGTATCTTTATACGACACTGTCCCACGTACTGGAATAAAATGCTTGATTTCAATTGAAAATTAATATAAGCTCGCTTTCTTTATGTATAAATACAATATAAAAGAGTTTTTAATTAATTTGTACATCATAAAGATGGTCACGCTAAAGAGCTATGAGACGTTGGTTAGACCACTCGACATGTCACTCATATCCACTATTTGCTTGAATAGCAAATACGATTGACATGTCAAGTGGTCCATCCAACCTGTCGTAACTCTTCAGCTCGACTAGCTTGCCAAGACAATACATGTATATAAACAAAAATGTACAACATTGCAATGAATGCTACTACATTTATTACGCACAAATGGTACCCATGCTTGTTTGAGATGCATCTTAAATTTATTGTATGCTTCCTCTATATCATTACATGAAACCTCAAATTCAACAACATCCTTTTCACCTGGAACTAATATTCACATGGATTTCCTCTTCTTCCTGGCCCTCTTTTTCTCTCTTCAGCTGCCTACCAATTACTTAAGCACAATCCGTAAGGCCAAGAAGCTTTCTATTCCAAGTGTCCTTGCTGAACCTGTTGCTTTGTAGGCAAATGGTCAACATATATACCAGGCCGGTTGTAACTGGCGAACCACGTTCTAACGTAACTGTTGCATGCATTGTTTAGTAGATGCTTATCGTTGGTTTATTGCAAAAAAAGAACACCACTGACATTGCATTGCATAATCTGCAGCATCCTTTACCTTGACATGTACAATTGGATCCCACATTACATGTACAACAAAACTATTAGCCAAACAACTATACATGAACCGTAAATACATAGATCTCTTTGTCACGGTTTCTGTGACATATTTTGTAGTACTTAAATAAAAAATAAGAATAAATTAATTTGCCTCTTTAGGTGCTGTTTGGTTTGTTGTCCGAAATGATAATTGGTATGGATTTGATATTAGGGTGAAATATAAATGACTATAAGTTAAGATATCAATCTCATAAATGTTGTTTGGTAGGATAATTAGATGAAAGTGTAGTATAAATTATGTGGGAGGAAGTGGTGGGCTCGGGAATCACTTTTCAAACCACACCTCTTAGGCGACTTTCATGTATATCTATATATTTAGTATCATTCTGGTTTTTGATTCCCATATTAACTAATCAAACAACTATACATGGAAATCAAAGTATTCCCTGATTCCGATTGGCACAGACCAAATGCACCCTTAAAATATGATCATGTAACAATATTAATAGGTTGTGAAACATATCCTAGGTACTTGAAATCATAATACTACAAACCAGAATAACCTCTCAATTTTTATCGCCGCAACATCAAATACAATTATTTTATTAAAAAGTAAGTTGAAACGTTTTCATAAGTTTGACCTAAAATATTCAATTTTTGATCTTTTTAACGCGTACATATATTTGATCCAAAAGGTTGAGTAAATTTGTATACACAACACCCTAATTTGAGTAAAAAAAAAATCAAAGAAACAACGAGAGGTATGTAATCTTAAAATGCGACGAAGGTTTTTAATAACGTTCAAAATATGAAAAATACAAAAATAGAAAAAACAAAAACAAAAAGTACCAAACATATAAAAAAGAGATGGGGTATATTGTACTCTTAAAACACCAACAATACCCCTCTCATATTTGTTTTAATTTTATTTTTTATTTATTCTTTTTATATTAACAAACAATAAAGTAAAAGTACGGAACAAAAAATAAAGTTTAATAAGTAAAAATTATCAAATTGACGGTACATAAACTGATAAAAAAAACTGTGTTGTAGCGAAAAAATGAGAAGGTGAAGAATGTAAAAAACTAAAAACACAAACCACCAAAGGTGTAGGTAAAGTACAACTTAAGCCACGGGTTAAGGTTAAGGGTTACCAACTTACAAACTTACAATAATCAGATACTAGCGTCAAAACAAAGTCAAAGTACTGAAGAACACTCACTCGCTAAACTCCCTGTGTTTTGTAGTAGTAGGTAGAATTTTTATAATAAGTAATGGCGGGAAGAATTGGGTCGAGATTAATGAAAGGATGTTTGACACAAAAGAAGCTGAAATCAATGGTGACTCCGGTTGCTAATTGCAGGCATTTTTGTTCTTCTTCGAGTTCGGCTACTGATAAATCAAAGATTTCTAGTTCTTCTAGAATGGTATCATTAAAGCACACATTTTACTTTTTACTGTTTTTTTAATGCTTATTTATATATTGATATGAGTGCTTGTTTGTGATGAACAACTTAAAAGGTTGTGTTAATGATGTCGAGCCAGTTTAGTCGATAAAGTTGGGTAGAGTGTTGTAATTTGGGGGTGTTTGGATTTGTTTATTTGGCCACATTAACCGGTTGTTTATGCTTATTTTTGGGCTTATTTTGAGACTTATATATAAGTTTATTGAGGATATGTTTGGCGCAATGGGCTTGGGCCGGGCTTATATTATAAACCGAAAGATGAAGCTTATATTTCTATAAAGCTATTTGGCGAGTTAGTTGGTGCTGAAGCTTATTAATGTAAAATCACATAAAAATACATCAAATTAATTTCACATACATTTCTATATTTTATATGATAATTCATTATATTTTTAAGGGTATTTAAGTAATTTAACTAGACATAAGCCCCTATAAGCCCCTTTTTATGGGCTTGGGCTTATGGAGGCTTACGGCTTATTTTATAAGCCATAAGCCTCTATAAGCATGTGTGAGAAACGAGACTTATTTTATAAGCCCAAGCCCCTATAAGTCCCCATAAGCCCTTCGCCAAACATAGCCTAAGTCATAATAAGCTTATATAAGTCTACTAGTTTAAAATAAGCCAAAAAAATCGGGCTTAGGAAATAGAAACGGAACACAGATAAGCTCACAAGGGCATAACTAAGCTTAACCAAACACCCCCTTTGAAAAGCAAATAATCTCACTTTCAGTGTCAACATAAGTTATGGATTTAGATAAATAAAACATAAGCTCATAAGCTATTAAAAGTGAGCTTACCTGCTTTTCTCCAAATTTGCTTTTGTCCGAATTCTAAATAAGACTGTAAGATGGTAAAATAAGCAAATCCGAACACTATTCATTTGTAGGGGTTTATTCATTGTATATCTTATGAGTTGTATTGACTATTGAGGTTATTTGCATAGAAGAGAACTTACTTTTTATTTGCACGGCTTAATTCAGTTTACTTTTTACATTTACGTCCTTAAAAAAAAATAGTTTTTGTGTCTTGTTTGGGTCATTTTGTAACCAAAAAGTCCTAAAATTGACTTTCCAAAATGATAAGTTCTATATGAGAAGTTAAAATTATAGCTTGTGAACTTCTTAGGCAGCTTGTACTTATTAGAAAGTTATGAAATTAATTAAAATTTCGTTTTACGGGTCTGAATTGTAGCTATGTTAAACCGCAGGAAAGATTACTCACAGGAACTCTCATCGGCCTTGTTGGAGGAGCATATGTCAGCACCTTGGATGAAGGAACATTCAGGTACTTAAATTGAATATGCTTAGGGGAAGAGAGTATTCTGGTATTGTTTTAAGCAATTCTAATTATCATTCACAGTTTGTCATTTGGTTCATGTACCACCACCAATCTCAAGTGATAATTACTCAATGATCGCGCTGGCCCTTTCCCAAATTCGACATATAACTCTACTTGTGTTTGGATTAGAATCTTTTTGGACAGGATGGCTGTGCTTAGAGTGTAAATCTTTTTTGAATGTGGCACCCTATTAAAATGTTTTTGCAAAGGAGACAATATGTAGTGCACATTAATTGATGTATTTTAGCTACTTGAAACATCAACCACGACCAAATGGCCTAATGGTAAGGCACTTGAATTCCTTACAAGAGGTTAAGGGTTCAAACCTCCCTAGGTGTACATTTGAGGGTGGCCAGGGAAGGGTCAAAAACGGTCACGTGATTCCTCGTTCAGGCTGTGTACACGTGAGTCAAAGGCTCGTCCTCCCCGGGTAACCTGAACAAGGAAAACCTCATTCGTTTACCCGTTTATTAAGATCAAGTTGATGATTGTGGGTAACCTTGTTTTATAGTTTATTTTGATGAAATAATTGGTTGTTAATCAATGTGTTGCCTTACGCTTCTCACACAAGCGCGCTTCTCACACAAGCGCTTCTCCTCTGAACGGTTTATAAGCAAGGATGGAAATATAAAAAATGTAATTGCGTTGTGATTATGTGTGTGTAACATATTATGGTTAGTGTCTGTGTTTGGATGACCTCATTACTTGATAATACATCTCTTTATAAACCAATTCAATGCAAGTGCTTAAAATTGTGGAGGAAAAATAAAATAAAATAAAATTGTCACACCACTCATCAGCATCGGCTCTCAAATACTCCCTAACAATAAATAATACCCTGAGCCTAACTATGATATTACATCAAGAAAGACCATCACCGGGCTGAAATAACTCAAGATGACGATTTTATGATGTTAGTGAAGATCATCACTTTGTAGAATATCAATAACCAAGAACAACCGTATCTAATACATGTCCATGTTCAGCTATGTGACAATACGGAGTTGGCAAGAAAAGATAATGGGGGTCCTTATGAAACCGTGTAACATCATCCCAAAGTTACGCATCGTGTTTGTTGCATAATGGGCTAGTTGAGAGTACTTCACGCTTCCATGGAGGTACTCTCGAACTTGTGCGAAGGGTATTCAAGGACATGTACCACTCTCTTGCCAACTCATGTTTACACTCAACAATACATGCACATGCATTTGATAAGCTTGTTGGTTGAGTTTTCCCACCACAACGATGACATTGTTGTTCAACATCATCAAATAGTCATCTTTAGTAGTTCCAAACCCTTTTAAGAGTGGTTGTGGTTCTTTGAGTAACAAGTGAGTTTGGCATGGGATATTGTTTATCGCTTGCGAGTATTTCTCACTTGACAAGGTCAGGGAGTCGATGTTTGGGAGTGGCATGGAAGCTGTTTTCTAGTGCACATGTTAAGCACATAAATCTATCTGAAAAGAATTATTATCTCATGGTCACACAAACTCTAGTCACAATCACATGAGAGTGTGAACCCACAATCATTTGATAGCATGTTTCACAAACACTACCACAATCATTACGATGTCTTTGTTGCGTAAAATTATGTGCATGCTCATGCTTATTCACTTATTCCATCGATGTGTATATATTTTGATGAAGATGTTGGCAATTAGAAAAGAAAGAAGATGAATGCAGAGTTATTTGCATTAAATGTTTTTGTTTGTTGATATTCCACTTATATGGCCTTTGAGTAACTTTTTTTGCTAGTATTTTCTTTTAGTCATGTACTATAACTACCTGTACCACATCGGTATGTAATAAGACATTTGAGCCCCTTATAAGTCTAAAGTAGTGGGCTTCTAGTACCATTCCACCATGGTTTTTAGTTGAATTGGAAAGGTATCCGAGTATTCCATTGCTTTCAGCTTCAAGGGCGTTACCATAGTTTCTAACTCGTGACTCATCGTGACTCGTGTCTCTAATATTTGACTCGTGACTCGACTCGTAAGCATGGTTTAAAAAAACGGTCTGAGGCGGCGCCTCGAGGCGAATCGGACATAAAACGCATATGAGGCGACGCCTCAGGTGGTTAATTTGGAATGTACGCCTCTGGTGAGTGAGGCGGTGGTGAAGCGTATGAGGCGGCGCCTCAGGGCCGAGGCGGATTTTGTACCATAAATCCATTTATGGTGTTTGATTTTCTTGGTGATGGTGTTTTCCGGTGAAAACTATGTTGAAGGAGAGAAAAGGGTGAAAGATGTTGAAGATGGAAGAGCGGCTCATAAGAAAGAGATGTATTTGTATCTGTTATCTATATTACCCTAAAAGGCTTATTACCTTTTATTGTTTTTCTTTGGGCCCAATTAATATCTTATACAAATGGGCCAAGTTGGAGTATTTTTTTACTTTTTTTGGTCTGATTAATAGTGGGCTTTACATACACAATGTAAAATTTGAAATATTTGTATAAAATATATAATTAAAAGTTTATAAATATGTAAATAAAATATATCAATACTTATATATATGTATTAATTTAATTACGCCTCGACCTTACGCCTCGGTTCGCCTCGAGGCTTACGCCTCTTGAGGCGAAGGGAAAACGCCTCGAGGCTCGTTTCCGTACTTTTAAACTTTGCTCGTAAGAGTTACGATAATTAATATATTTTGAAATTTGTACTAGTTATGAGATGTGTTAACTATGTTAATTTATTTAGAAATTCGTATTTTTATAACACCTGGCTTACTGGTTTCATGGTTGTAATGGGATCTAGAGGGTCGCTTGTTTGGGGTTGGAAATTTGTGTATGCAAAACCACATAGAATGATACTTTGTACTGTGTATCACATTCCTAAAGCAAAGCTTCAAAAGAGTCCACCTGACCAGAATTTAAAGTTGTTAGCACTCGGATCCCAATTCTGCATTTGCTAGTGGACAGAGTTCTAGACAACTATGGTTCAGATATAGAGTTTGCAAGGTTGCTATGCACGCTGAGGGGGTTATATGGCCTTACATGGCTTGTTTGGTCAAACGCTTACGTACTTGTTCATGACAACCAGCTTGTATTGGTTAGGCGTTTTATGATATACTTCCTATGAGTCACTACAAAAAGTATGTGGATTCTCCATAGTAAATGTGGAGAACTATAAGGAAAATGTTAAATTTATAAATGTAGATAAGATTGGTAAAAAGCTTCACTTCAAAAGCATGTAGATTGTTAATGCTTCTAATTAGTAACTTTAGGTAGTTTGGCACTTTGGCCAAATTTTTGACAAGAGTTATGAGGTTTAGGTAACTTTTAATGCTTCTTATTAGAATTTGGAGTTTCAGGCGATGTGACATTGCTTTTAAGTAGAAGTATATAACTATACCTAGAAGAGTGTGTATAACTGTACAATTGACTACTTTGTTGCAGTCTGTACTCATGAATGTTCTGCATATATTGTATATCATCAGGATAAACTCAAGAGTCATGTGGGTTAATATAAAAAATTCACAGGCAAGCCTCAAAACCAATTGGCTTTTATGTAAATTTGCCAAATCAAACAGCTAAATGCTGTTGTTGGGTGAAGTGTTTGATACATTTGTTCACCTACTAACATCTTATTACAAGTTGTCCTTTGTTAGTATATTAACTACCATTTATGGTTGTTGAATTTCATTACCTCTGGTTGTTTCCTTTCTTAATGGATACTTTTGCAGTGGATGGCTGTTCACAGCATCAAAAGCAGCCAACCCGTTTTTTGCATTGTTGGATCCAGAGGTTGCTCATCGCCTGGCTATCTCTGCTGCTGCTCGTGGGTTGGTCCCGAGAGAAAAAAGGCCAGATCAGCAGATATTAGGGCTTGAAGTTTGGGGAAGGAAGTTCTCTAATCCAATAGGACTCTCAGCGGGCTTTGATAAAAATGCAGAGGCTGTTGAAGGTTTACTTGGACTAGGATTTGGTTTTGTAGAAATTGGATCAGTAACTCCTCTTCCACAAGAGGGAAATCCAAAGCCTCGTATGTTCAGATTGCGAGACCAAGGGTAAGAGTCATATGTTCAATCTATTAGTTACATTCCCGGTTTATAATTAGTTCTTGTTCATAATCATTTGCTGTTTGTTTGTGAGCAGTGCTATTATAAACCGGTGTGGTTTTAATGGGGACGGGTTAGTTGCTGTTGCAAATAGGTTGGATGCCCAAACTACTTCTAGCAATAAAGTCAAACATGCTCAAGGGATTCTCGGGGTGAATATTGGAAAAAATAAAGCCAGTGAAGATGCTGCTGCAGATTATGTAAAAGGCGTACACATGTTAGCCCAGTATGCTGACTATTTGGTAGATTTACTATTTTAACTGGATGTTTTATTTGTTCATCTACTTGCATGTTGGTTTTTTTTTTTTTTTTTTTTTTTTTTTTTTTTTTTTTTTTTTTTTTTTTTTTTTTTTTTTTTTTTTTTTTTTTTTTTTTTTTTTTTTTTTTTTTAATTTTTTTTTTATTATTTTTTATTATTTATTTATTTATTTATTTTTTCCCAGATTGGTAGATTTCTAATTTGTGCAAATATATATTAATCATTTTGTTTTATCTTTCAAGACCAGTTAACATGTGTATGTGGTTTTTCTGGTAAATATGGTAAACTCATACTGTCTGGTAAATTAATAAAATTTTGAATTATTCTTGGTAAAGCATTGTGTTTGTCTAAAATGATCTTAGAATTAGCTGTCTTTTACTCTTTCTGAAGGATGATAATTTATACCTACGTACTTGAGTGTAACTTCTTTCTCATTTCTTTTTTGCATCCTTTGATAGGTAATTAACGTCTCATCGCCGAATACCCCTGGACTCCGCCAGCTTCAAGGACGAAATCAGCTAAAGGACCTTGTTGAGAAGGTCTGAAATCCAGTCAAACTTCTCGTTTCAATCTGATTTCTTCTTATTATTTGTGAATTGTATTGTTTCATCACATTGTTTTTGTCATTAAAGGTTAAAGCAGCCCGTGATGAAATGCAATGGGGTAAAGACGGCCCACCTCCATTGCTAGTCAAAATTGCTCCAGATTTGTCTAAGCAAGACCTTGAAGATATTGCAGCGGTACTTATATTTCCAACTAAACTCTTGCACTGTCAAAACTTAAGGTTCTTATGTAATCTACTTTGATACTATAGGTCGCCCTTGATCTCCGCTTGGATGGCCTGGTATGTTTCTCCATGAACAATGCATAGATTAACTAATATTCTGTTACATATATATGTTTTAGATAGATAAATTTCAATATTAGAGTGATAATGAATTTGATTGACTTTGGCTTGATCTCAACGAGGATTGAAACAATAATTATGGATCTTCATAAATTTTTTCAATTCTTGTAGATTATATCAAATACAACCATTTCAAGGCCAGAAGTAGTGCAGACGAACCCTGTGTCAAAGGAAAGTGGTGGATTGAGTGGGAAGCCTCTTTTCAGTTTGTCAAATGACATTCTAAAGGAAACATATATTCTAACAAAGGTACACTTTGCTTGCTAGTAAATGTTTTGTCATTTTATTTTCTTGGGATTATTGCCTCACAAAGTGAATCATTATCAATGAAACACAGTTTGTAAACTAATTAAAACTTACAATAGTCATAATCATGTAAGGACCCAAAATGTTGGACTAGTAATTTGAAAGTACCCTAATAAAGTCATTGGTTACTCATGATATCAGAGACTGTATCTTTTTTGGCAGTATAAAGTAGTTTTGTATGGCATGACAATAGAAAGGTTTATGGATTACGCCCCTTCAGAAAAAAATGTGAAGGAACTTGATTGATAAATTGATGAAAGTTGGTTGATTAACTATGGCATGACAAATAAGTTAAGGGACGATGCACTCAAAAATAATAGTTTAAGTGTTAAACCACAGAAAAGTATGTTTGGTTGGGTTTTACCTCTGTGAAGCGTATAGAACCTTAAACAAGGGTATAGAGATGTTCAGAAACAAAGTTGTATCTCATACGTGTGCCTAATACTTGTATATGTATTCATAGACTCCTCAACTATCTTAAATTTTATAGGGCATATGGCTGTGGCCTGTATGCTTTTTAAACATATCAGGTTTCCCTCTAATTAAGTACAAACTTGCATATCTAGATTCTTTAACAAGTCGTTTGTTCTTAATTCTTTTCTTTAAGCTGCATGAGAATAAATATATTTTTACTTTGTTTTTAGGGAGCAATTCCTTTGATTGGCTGTGGAGGCGTGAGCAGGTTAGTGTCTGGTTTGTATCTTCTGTGGTTAATGATTAGTAGCTATAATTGTAACATTACTGGATGAATTACTTTCCAAATGTGTGTTTGATTTAGTGGCGAGGATGCTTACAAGAAAATAAGAGCAGGAGCAACTCTTGTTCAGATTTATTCAGCATTTGCTTATGGTGGACCTGCCCTTATACCTCAGATTAAGGTATGATGCTGTATTGATGTTTGTGTGGCTGCATTTAATGTTTCTAAAGAAGTCAAGCTGCTTCATTTCAAATTGTAGGCTACTTTATGTTTATGCTGATTCAATGGTTTAGTACCCGGACTTGGTTCAGCCTATAATTAACAAAGATGATTATATTAAAAAAAAGATTTGTATACTATAGCCGCATGTTGTTTATTCAAAAGGATTTGTATACTGCTCTAGATTTTAAGTTTTTTAACCACAATAAACATGATGATAGAAGTGGAATATATGAGAGACGTGAAAAAAGGATAGAAGTGGCAAATTCGGCAGGTTATGCTGGGCTGGGTATGGGTCAAAATGGCCAACTTTATAGAACAGGTTGATTTGGGTGGGGTTGGGTGACTGCAACACTTTTTGTACGAAAAACACCCTGTGTACAAATTGTTTTAATTAATTAACTTTTTATTTTCATTTAACCCATTTGACCCATTAGAGATTAAAACATAACTAACAATAATTCATAAGTAAATGGACTGAAATTGCATGGCCTTTAGCCCTTCACTGTTATCACCGATAATGTAACTATACTTTTATTCAATTTTCTGTAACCATAAGTCGAAATATTTTCTTTGCAGGCCGAACTTGCACACTGCTTAGAAAGAGACGGCTTCAAGTCCATTTATGAAGCAGTTGGTGCTGACTGCCAATAAACGCACCTCATTATCACAAACCTTTTCATGCTTTGTAAACACAGGTGAGAGGAAGAATCTATTATCCCAATCATCTTCAAATTGACTTTTTTTTTTTTTTTTTTTTTTTTTTTTTTTTTTTTTTTTTTTTTTTTTTTTTTTTTTTAAAAAAAATAATTACTGCAACTCTTGTTTGGGGTTCAAAAAGGAATTCACAGTTTTGACGATTGGTGATTACCTAAAATTTTCGAAAAATAACTTTGTATTGTTTTTACCTCATAAAGAATGAGAAAGAATGATATGAAATTATGATATTTTCATAGCATTTCTTAAAAGGCATGCATCTAGTTTGAAAGTAATCATTCTATTTATGCTTCATTTCTAAACATTGTCTTAGATTGATATAAACAATTTTAATGATTATTCACAATACACCTGTCAACATGGTTAGTTGGTTACTGCTTCAGTTCTTTTATTGTATATTAGAGTAGTAGTTTGTGTTGATATTGAATACTATGACAGGTAGAAATTTTGCTCTTGTTTTTATATAGCATTTGTCTTGATTGGTAAAAAGTAGATTATTGGCTTCATTGTAACATTTGTCCCTTTTTTTAGAAAATCTGCTTTTGTTTTTCGTAGTAGGTTTACTTCATATAATAGGGGTGTTATCGAGTCGGGTTGTCAGTTTCGGGTCTATTCGGGTTGACCCGATAATCCATCAAGATATGCAACTTAACCATGGCCCGACCCTATAACAATGGCAGGGTTATCAGATTGGGTTACACAACCCGAAAACATTTTGTGACTCGATTCGACCTGCACCTATAAGGCCATTTCGGTCCTTTTGACACTTTTTTTAAAGGCGAAGATATTATAAAGGCCTTAGGGGCAAACTAAAAAGTCTCCGAGTTAACAAGAAAGAGGAGAACAAAAGCAATACACCGCTAACTGCATATGTGGCGTCTAAATGGTTGGTTAACATTGTTATAAACTTGAGCAGATAGAATGATTGGTTAACATTGTTGAATGTTGAATTCGTGAGCATTCGCAAAGGTAAATTTTTTTCGACAGTTGCAAACATGCAATGTTATGACAAATCATCAACTCGTAAACCTTTTTTATATTATAAACATATATATCTCCAATTGTACATACATTTTATAATTTTATAAAAATGTCTCGCCAATAACATGTATGCAACAAACTATGAAAGGTTTCAAGATTTTGGACGTCTTTGTGCCGTATAAACATGAAATAAAAGCTCATTATGGTTAAAACAAAAGATCACATTCAAATTTTTTCTGTAAAAAATAACCTATAGTATACCATGACATAATTAAGGACATGGTATATCATTTGAAAAATGTAATATAAAATTCAAAGTAATATTTATGTAAAAGGAACATGTTCGCTGCATTTCTTTGCAGCCAAATTAATGGCTGCAATTTCACTACAACAGAAATCTTCAAATCTTTGCTACAATATCTAACAGAAATAGATTCTTAGACCACTCCCAACGGCTGCGTCGGTCTTCAAAATGACGCACGTCGGTTTTGTGACACTGATGGCGTCATGGCACCACCTCATCGGTGGTGCGTCGGTTTGGTCTTCTTCGGTTTAGCGACAAGGAAAAGAGCAAGAGACGCGGGGCCCATTTGACCGATTGAGTGTGTTTTGTGTGCGTGTGTGTTTTGTGAGGTATATTTGTGTACAAATTACATAGAAAGAGAGAGACCACCATTGGCAAGGGTGTGTCAGTTTGTATGTCAATTTGGAAAGTGCTGATGTGATATTGAGGTAACACAACCGACGCAGAGACGCGTCACTTTTGGGAGTGGTCTTGCAATCTAACTTTGTTCAACATAGGCATGTTTCTACAATTCGTTTTTATTTTTTTTTTTAATCAAAATGGACAACGCATATTTTTAACAAAAATCACATCACCAACTCTTTGCAGGTATCATTGGCCTGAAATTAATACCACTCATCTGTCATGTCGTCAATGTCGTTGATGTAATATTTGACTGATATGATGAAGACTAAAATTCCATTTACAGTTATAATCTAAATCCGTTAGCAGATAAACGTTGACACTTGACAGCACTTTCTTCTAGTTCGTCTTCAAATGAACAAATCAAAGTTTGATTTTGCTATTGACACGTATTAGTCCCCTGATGGTATGACAATATATATGGCAATTATTTAAAAAACTGGCCTAAGATTCTTATGCTCAGAAGTGCAACAATATGTCAACTTCATGCATGATACACACTACAATTAAACTATTTTTGGTGACCCAAAACATCATTACCCTTGAATAGATTCACACTTCACTTTCTTAACACTTCCACTACAGTTTATTAGTGGCCATATAGTAATCCGATATCTAGATATATGTAATATGAGACTCTGGTCATGATATCTAGATGAGATGCGCCTCGCGCAAGGTCTTAAATAGTTAAATGCTAGATAAGATATGATATTCTGCTAAAGAATGTAATGATAAAGACTGTATACTAATATTTGTCTCTTGAATTCACCCTGATTACTAGCAGTAAAAATCTCTTTGATCATTATGTCCAGATGATGGTATACACATCCTTTTAAGTTTAATGTTTCATAACAAAAGTAAAATGGAATCCAAGTCATAATTCAACTAAACAAAGTTGGTTCTTATCCCTTTTGATGACCATAAGTCCTAAAATTAAGAGTAAACGGCCATAACGCACATGATTCTTGGTATGTGTGTAATTACACATACTTTTTACCTTATTTAACGGACTAAGACGACCAAAAATCGACCAAATATGCCAAATATATGTTGTTTTTGTGTTTGTGAATGTGCAGGAACGGATATTGCTAAATTGGATAAAAGAAAGACAAAACTAACGGAAACGAGCACGGGAATTTGGAAAGAGAACTTAAAGCCGAAGCCGGGGATGCATTTATACTTTTTGGATCACATCTATACTCAAAGTGCAAAAATCTACCTTGAAGAAGTGAAGGAAGTCATAAATAGCCCTTGGATTACAAAATTTGGAAATGGCAATTTCAGTCCTCCAAATTTCAGTTTTAACACAATTGGTCCTTATCTATTAAATCTGAAATTACAAGTGCCAAACATAAACCTGGTCCAAAATTTAATATCTTAAACCTATTACAACACAAGCCCAAAATCCCCAAGTAAATCCCGGCCTGCTATCACATAATAACCCGACCCATCCTTTTATTATACCCTGAGGTCAAAATCCCCAATTCCCTGAGTCAAACAAACATAAAAAAAATAACGCGCCTTTTACCACAGTATCTTCATCCCCAAATTACCATTGAGCTCTAATTTACCCATACATCAAAATTACCCCAACTTCTAATAATTAAACAATGTGATATGAACCATATGCAGATCACTAACTCTCACCAGCTCTTGCTAGATATTTTCTAGATATTTTGAAGTTTCTAGATGTTTCCAAGATTTGGAGGGAAAGTTTGTTACAAACTTTCCCCTGTCATCCAAATCTTTATAAATACCCAACTGTGTATTTCATTTCATTTCATGAATAAAATCACAACTTCCTCTCTGAATTCTCTCTCAACACACACACTAAAAACACCATAAAACACACACTAATCAATAACTTCAAATCCTATTCTTCTTATTAGGATTTCTAGTTAATTGATTGTCAGTTCCTCATTTCACTACTGAAATTAGGAATTGAGTCTATCATTTGGTATCAGAGCTAGCCCTACCTGGTTTCAACACTCGGAGTGGTGGCCTATGGAGTGGTGGCTTGGACCCAAAGAAGGGTGCCAACCGTGACCAACATAGCCGTGACCAACGAGCTCGGAGTGGTGGCCTATGGAGTGGTGGCTCGGACCCAAAGAAGGGTGCCGACCGTGACCAACATAGCCGTGACCAACGAGGACGTTGGTTCCTTTAAGGGTAGGGTATTGTTACGATCCCACATCGCCCAAGTATGGGATTGGGTGGTGGTTTATAATGTCTAGGTGTCCCCTCCTCCTTCAAGCTAGCTTTTTGGAGTGAGTTCTACACTTAGCTTTATAAACAATTGATATCGAACTCTTTCGTGAATTGTTCTTTCTTCTATATTCCAATTCACCTGATTGTTCGTATCATTTGGTATCAGAGCACCAGTTCTGGCACTCTGTTATCATTTTCCGGCGAGTTTTCCGGCGAATTGTTGAATTCCGGCGAGTTTTCTGGCGGAAACTGTTGAATTCCGGCGAGTTTGAGAAGTTTTTGGCGAGAAAGTGTGACTGAACCGCTTTGATTGTTAATAATGGCGAATACAAGGGCTACAAATGGTAGTACCAGTGCTAACACCACTTTGGATGCTAATTTGGTGGAATTAGTCACAAGGCTTGTTAGAGAAGCTAACGCTGAGTTAATGGAAAGGATTGAAGGACTTAGCTTGCAACAAATAGCAGCTGTGAGAGCTCAAGAAGGAGTAAATGGCAACAATAACAGAGCACCACAAACTCCATATACAAGGCTCTCAAAGGTTGAGTTTCCAAAGTTTAATGGTGAAGATGTTAGAGGATGGCTGTACAGATGCAAACAGTTCTTTTTAATTGATAATGTAGCTGAACAAGACAAGCTAAGTATAGTTGGAGTACATATGTATGATAGAGCTTTGGTGTGGCATCAGAAATACATGAATGTGATGGGAGCAAATGTGACTTGGGATCAGTATGAGACTGCTGTGCTAGAGAGATTTGCACCAGTGTTTGAAGATCCAATGGCTGAGATAAAGAATTTGAGACAAAATGGATCAGTTCAAGTCTATCATGATGCCTTTGATGTGTTGTACAACAAGCTGGACATACCTGAACCACATGCCATTAGTCTGTTTTTGGCAGGGTTGCAGGATGACATACAAATGGCAGTGAGGATGTTTAAACCCGTCACTTTATCCAATGCCTACTGCTTAGCTAAATTGCAGGAAGCTACAGTTGCAGCAGCCAGAAGAAGACTGAAACCTATACTGCCAACACCTAAATACAGCTCCAATTCAAACACTCCTTACAAATCTCCTTCACAATATCCAACCTACAGAAATAACTCAATTGTTACCACCTCAAAGCCTAACACTAACACTTTGGTTCCTTACACTGGTAACACTAGTTTGCCTCAAAGGAGAGTGTTAAGTCAAAAGGAAATGCAAGAAAAGAGGGCAAGAAACCAATGCTTCTATTGTGATCAGACCTACACACCTGGACACAAGTGTAGTGGTCAATTTTCATCACTTGAAATAGTAGCTGAGGTGGAAGAAGAAGGGGAGGAGAATGGAGAGTTCTATGATTGTCAAGGGGCAAGTGAACCAGAGGAAGCTCAACAAATACAGCCTATGATTGTCAAGGGGCAAGTGCATATTCTTGTGGACTCTGGTAGCACACATAACTTCTTAGATGTGAGAGTGGCTAAGAAGTTAGGGTGTCACATTAGCCAAATAAACCCTCTCTTAATTGATGTGCCTGGTGGAACACAGATGTTAAGTACTCATGTATGCAGAAACTTCCAATGGAGAATAGCTGGTGAAACTTTCACTTCAGATGTGATGTTGTTACCACTAGGGGGCAGTGAAATGGTGTTGGGAGTCCAATGGTTGACCACTTTGGGCAACATACAGTGGAACTTCCAGCATTTGAGGATGGAGTTTGTGTATGAAGGAAGGAAGGTGGCATTGAGAGGTATTCAAAAGATGCCTGTACAATGGGTAACTAATAAGCAATCAAACAAAATCCTCACAGGTACTTCACCTCAATTATCTTCTATGGCTTTGTGTGTTTATCCAGCTACTGTGTTGAGCATGCACATCGAGGATAGAGGTACTGATAAGTTGCCTGAACCCATTGATGATCTACTAAATCAGTTTGAGGATGTGTTCAGTGTACCTTCTGAACTACCACCTCATAGAGCACATGATCATAAGATTCCTCTTAAGGAAGGTAGCCAACCAGTCAATATTAGACCCTATAGGCATCCTCCAAGTCAGAAGGATGCAATTGAAACAATGGTGAAGGAGTTGCTTGATACAGGGGTCATAAGAACTAGTAACAGTTCATTTGCTTCTCCTATAGTTATGGTTAAGAAGAAGGATGGCACATGGAGGATGTGTATAGATTACAGAGAGCTCAATAAGAATACCATTAAAGACAGGTTCCCTATACCCATCATAGAAGAGCTTATTGATGAGTTACATGGGGCTACAATCTTTACAAAACTTGATTTGAGGTCTGGATACCATCAAATCAGAATGGTGGACAGTGATGTGCATAAGACAGCTTTCAAGACTCATCATGGTCACTATGAGTTCTTGGTAATGCCATTTGGTCTTACAAATGCACCCTCCACATTCCAAGCTTTGATGAATGAGGTGTTTGAGCCCTATTTGAGGAAGTTCATTTTGGTATTCTTTGATGACATTCTTGTCTATAGTCCTGATTTGGATACTCATGAGGTCCACTTACAAATGGTGCTAAGTACTATGAGGAAGCATCAGTTGTATGCTAAGCTAAGCAAGTGTGTGTTTGCTACTCCACAAGTAGAATACTTGGGCCATGTTATATCAGGAAAGGGTGTAGCAACAGATCCTGCTAAGATCATAGCAATGGAACAGTGGCCTATACCAGTTAACATCAAGCAATTGAGAGGATTCCTTGGTTTAACTGGATATTATAGAAGATTTATCAAGGGCTATGCAGTGATTAGTAAACCTCTCACTGAATTGTTGAAAAAGGGAGGATTTCAGTGGAATGATGGAGCACAAAAGGCATTTGAGACTCTTAAGCATGCTATGGTAACTGCACCAGTCCTCAAACTGCCAACTTTCAATGAAGAATTTGTTATAGAAACTGATGCATCAGATACCGGCATTGGAGCAGTCTTGCAACAACAAGGACATCCAATTGCTTATTTGAGTAAAGCTTTAGCTCCTAAGCATTTCAGTTGTCCACTTGTGAGAAGGAGTTATTGGCTGTGATACATGCTTTGGAGAAATGGAAGGGATACTTATTAGACAGGCACTTCAAGATTAAAACAGATCATTTTAGTCTTAAGTACCTTTTGGAGCAGAGAATGAGTACTCAAGCACAAACTAAATGGCTGCCAAAGTTATTGGGGTTTGATTATGAGATCTCATATAAGAAAGGAAAGGATAATGTTGCAGCAGATGCACTGTCTAGAGTTCAAAACAGTGGAGAGCTTGCAGCTTTGATTCTTACTAATGTGCAGTCCAATTTGCTACCTAGAGTGCTCCAAAGTTGGGAAGGAGATGCTAAGGTGTAAGAGATCATTAGAAAGTTAAAAGCTAACCCTGCCTCTTGTCCAAAGTACACATGGGTACATGATCAATTAAGGAGAAAAGGGAGGTTGGTTATTGGCAAGGATACTGAGCTTAGGAAAGAATTGTTACTCTCCTTTCATGGTGACTCAGTTGGTGGTCATTTAGGGGTTTTGGCAACTTACAAAAGGATTGGAGCAGTGTTCTATTGGAAAGGGCTCAAAAGTGATGTCAAAAAGATGGTGGCTGAATGTGATATATGCCAAAGGAATAAGTCAGATTTGGCAGCTTATCCTGGACTGATGCAGCCCTTGCCCATTCCTGACAAGGTTTGGAATGACATTTCAATGGACTTCATTGAACAATTGCCAAAGTCACAAGGAAGGTCAGTGATTATGGTAGTGGTTGACAGGCTCAGCAAATACAGCCACTTCATTGCCCTTTCACACCCCTACACAGCTTCTAGTGTGGCTACAGCTTTCATGGATAATGTTTACAAGCTGCATGGGTTGCCTGCAACAATTGTCAGTGATAGGGACAGGGTCTTCCTTAGTTTGTTTTGGAAAGAGTTATTCAAGAAGCTCAAAGTCAGTTTGCACTATTCCACAGCTTATCACCCTCAGTCAGATGGGCAGACTGAGGTAGTAAACATGTGTTTGGAAGTGTACTTAAGGTGCATGACTGGGGACAAACCCAAGGATTGGGTGGCTTGGTTACTATTGGCAGAGTATTGGTATAATACCAATTACCATACTTCTACCAAAACTACCCCATTTGAGATCTTGTATGGGCAACCACCTACATACCATGTTCCCTATATGTCTGGTGATAGTGCTAATGAAGCTGTGGATAGGACTTTGACTGCAAGGGAAAAAGGCTATTGAGATCTTACAGTTCCAGAGCTCAAAATAGGATGAAGTCTTTTGCAGACAAAGGAAGGACTGACAGGAATTTTGAAGTTGGTATGTGGGTGTATTTGAAATTGCAACCACATAGGCAAGTGAGTATAAGGAGGAGCCAGCAGCACAAGCTCTCACCAAAGTACTATGGGCCATTCAAGATATGTGCTAGAGTGGGACAGGTGGCTTATAAGCTGGAGTTGCCAAGTACTTCTCAGATACACAATGTGTTTCATGTCTCACAACTCAAGATCTGCAAGAGTGTACCTGCAGAACCTGGTAAGCTGCCAGTTTGTGATTCTGAAGGACTGATCAAGCATGAACCAGTTCAAGTGTTGGCTAGGAAGCTGGTCAAGGAAGGAAATAGGGGAGTGGTCTACTTATTGGTACAGTGGAGCAATGGTGATAAGGAGGATGCTACATGGGAACTTCATGACAGCTTTGTTCAAAGGTTCCCTACATTTGATTTGGACCAGACCACTACCTCTGCTTGAGGACAAGCAGATCTTAAGGGGGATGGATTTGATATGAACCATATGCAGATCACTAACTCTCACCAGCTCTTGCTAGATATTTTCTAGATATTTTGAAGTTTCTAGATGTTTCCAAGATTTGGAGGGAAAGTTTGTTCCAAACTTTCCCCTGTCATCCAAATCTTTATAAATACCCAACTGTGTATTTCATTTCATTTCATGAATAAAATCACAACTTCCTCTGTGAATTCTCTCTCAACACACACACTAAAAACACCATAAAACACACACTAATCAATAACTTCAAATCCTATTCTTCTTATTAGGATTTCTGGTTAATTGATTGTCAGTTCCTCATTTCACTACTGAAATTAGGAATTGAGTCTATCACAATGATTGGGAGTTTCTAGAAAGTCGAGCACATGTCCGGAAGGACAGAGAATGTCAGGTGCGGATTGCCAGCATGTCAGCTTCCCATTGGCCATGCCACATCACAATTTATGATCCAAGGGCTGTTATCCATACTTCCACATGAGAAGATAATCAAAGGCTGAGATTAGAAGGACGGGAAGTTTCTATCCAAGACCCTAGCTCTCTTCAGATGGCTATAAAAGCTCCCTCACTCACCACATTTGAGCTGTTAGTTGGTTAGGAGTAGGATTAGATATAGGGTCGTTTACTAGTTTCTAGTGTAACTTTTAGATTAATTTCTCTGTTTTCAGCTTATTGTATTCTCTAAACACCTTTTGTAACTCCTTTTACTATTAATAAAAATCAGTTTTCTTTTTATTTGATTGTTCAATTTACTTAACTGTTTTTTAAAAGCTTTTAATCTGTTTCATAAGTTCAAATAAGATCTTTCAATAGCTTATAGTGAGTTTGTTCCAGTGTTTCTGCTTAAATTGATTTTATTGCAAAAAATCAACACGAAAGTCAACTGAATCAAGCTCATGTGGAATTTGGTGTTGTTCCTGTGAAGTGAAGTTTCTGAGAAGATTGTGAGCCTATCTAAAAGATAGGCTTGGTTTGGTATTATCCCCTATTTCAGTTAGGACTGAATTTGTAAGTCCTCATTTCATTTTATAGCATAGTGTTAGATCTGTTTAGCTTGTTGATTCTGCTTAGTTGTTAGATTTATCTGCTTATCTGATCATTTGTAGTCGTTTAGTAGTTTGCCTTAGCTTTCATCATGTTTTTGCTTCATGACTGTTTTGTCTATGCTAGATCTGCACTTGTGTGTTATTGCTTGATTTTGTTGGATTTAATTGTTGATTTAGCTTTTGTTATTGTTATTACATAAGGATTGATCACTGTTTCACTGGTTATTAGCTTAAATCTGCATATCTTAGTGTTATTTGTTGATTAAGTGGGTGTTTGGTACTGATTGACTTTTGCGGTCAAAGACTTGTTTAGGCCTTATTTGAAATTGAATCAGCATCTCACTTGTTAGTAGTAGTATATTTTAAGCATCCTTAGCATTTTCATGTAGTTTTTGATAATTTGCATTGGATTTCCAAAAGTCATTTCATAAAACAGTTTCAATAAGTAGTTACTGCATCTTCTAGGTTTATTGCATAATAGGTGTTTAGCTTAGTTCTATTTAGTCCATATTTACATGTTTCAACTTCTGCATAATAAGTCTTTGGCACTCCATTCATTTGGACCATTTTTAGCTCACATCTGCATAGTATAAAAATCAATAAATAGTTTCTCATTTAGCATATTTTTCAGTAATTTGTCGTGTTCATTTCAAATCATAAATCTAATAAAATTGTTTTTCTTAAATCTCTAGTACATTTTTAGTTCATTCTTAGTGTTCATTTTTAGTATTCATTAGTCAAAACTCATTTTTACCCACTTTCACCCACTGCTTCAGTAGCTATTTTCTCAGCTCAAGTTTTGCTCACCATTATTTTAATATGTAAATGAGATTGGATATATGTGAAAGTTGGTTTTCTGAAAACTCTTGTTGCTAATCTTCCCATATCAGTTGAGTTTTACCATTTTGAAGCTTGTTTGACCACTTATATATAAGCTTGAAGAAGCCACATTAGGACTGTTCTCCCCTGTTCCATCTTTCAGTTGTCATCTCAGTTTTTTTTCTTGGCCTCATAATTACTTATTCAGTTGAGCTTATAGATATATTTTTGGTTTTATTAGTAGCTTGCAGTGATGTCTTTAGGAATCTAAGCTTATTTGGTTGATTATAGCTTATTTGTAGTGCTTAATTAGGGCTGCAATTAGGCCACTAAGGCTGTTTGTACCTCAGATTCAAGCTTTGCTTATGTGCTTTTTGCCTCCTTTATTGCTTATCTGCTTATCCACTTTCTGCTTATATCTGATCACTTATGCTTATTAGTTTCCCTCTAGTTAGCTTTTAGTCTTATTTCCACCTTTTGCTTTAGCTTATAGCTTTTTAAATATTCCCTTAAGTTTCTTTATTCCCTTTATAGCTTTATTAGTGAAACTGTGATGATCCTTTAATCTGATTCTGAGCTCAATTGATCTTTTCACTAAAGTTGTTTGGGATTTGGCCGTACAATAGCAACATACTTTTCAAAGTGTTCCAATCCAGTACGCGTACTTTTTTTTGTCCCACTTAATGTAACGAACTTTTAACTTTTGTTCCAATCTACCCATAAGGTGACTGGCAACCGGTAAAAAAGTTTGAAAACCTGCTATCATCATATGTGGCATTTTGTATTAATTAAAATAAACTTATAACCCCACACATGTAGATCATCTAGCAACTAGCACCATGTAGATCATCTAGCAATTCATTGATTGCAAATAGGAAATTTATCCTTTATGCTGGCATCATTCAGTGCTCTACGGACTATAGTCAATGCACAACCTTTAAATCCTATCATTTTACCAACACTACATGAAATGCATAGGGACTAGAATCTGGAGTGTCTAGCTATAACTGGTCTTTTTGCAGCAGATGAATAGTAAGCAATATGTTCTCACTTTCCCCTTGCAAGCCAACTGACAAATGACAGCTGAAGTTTAGAAAATCAACTCTAACAGGCACTAATGTATGCGACCACTAGCCGACCTCCTTGATAATTATTTCACAGTTCACATTCTCGAACTTAGCTAGATGACTGCCTCGTTAAGAAAATCATTCAGAGAAAAGCCCATCCCTGAGTTTTTCGAATTCCTGTGGTACTTGTACATGTTTCACTATTATACGTTTCACCCATTGGATCGATTTTGGTCGCAAATTAAGCAAAAGGACTTACTCTATGAATTCCTACCGTTCTATGATTTTGAGGCCATCCACAAATCAGGATGCTGTTCATGGCAATAACAATGTTTATGGCGCACTAGAATCGAGGCTTGGCATTCCAATGTTCTATGGTAGTGATGCTGTTCATGGCAATAACAATGTTTATGGCGCAACTGTTTTTCCTCACAATGTTGGACTTGGTGCTACCAGGTGATTGTTTTTTTCTTTGTAAGGCAAAGGCTACCAGGTTACATGCATTGTTTATTTTGGACTGCAGAATACACATAAACTGATAACAGGGGTTGTTTCTTTGACGATGATATCAATTGGATGAGGAGGAAGACATTATCAATTATAATGAATTAGAGTTAGGGTTTATGGAACAATTTGGGGAAGAACAAATGGTGGTCCTACTTATTATAATAGGGTATATAGTGGAAATCCAACGTGCCAGCGTTGTAGGGAAAAAATTTCATGTTAGCCGGTTAAACAAGTTTCATGGGGTAGATTAGTACAAAAGTTGAAAGTTCGTCACATTAAGTGGGTGTGGGACAAAAAAAAGTACGCGTACTAAATTGGAACACTTTGAAAAGTATGTTGCTATTGTACGGCCAAATCCCAAGTTGTTTTCAGTAATCAGTTTTACAAATCAGTAAAAAGAAAAGTCCAAAAATAAAATAGTTTTTGCAAAAAGTGGGCAGGGGGATTCGAACACCTGACCTTCAGCCTTCCACAACTCACAACACTTATACCTGCTACCAACAATGCCCTAGGTACTTCTCATCACTTCTTTGTAAAATTAATTCTTTATACCATTTTCTCCAATTTAGCTTATTAGGACCGTAGGCTTATTTTCAAGATTTAAGATCATTTGAGGACCAAACTTTTTTTACATACCAAGGGACTAATCACCACCCTCCATCTTCCCTCTATCTTTATTTGATCTAATGGATGAGATTAATCCTAACAATTTAAAAAACTCACTTTCATCCTTTTTTTAAAATATTAATATCTTTCAAACCGTTAATCGTTAAGCGAAAAAAAATATACCGTTACGACGAGCATTTAATTATCTTTCTATAGATATGCATTGTGATATACTTTCGACAAAATTTTTTTTTTCATTTTTTTCACGTTTTTTTTCGTGGCCGAAAAAATCACATATGATATATCATATATGATATTACATATCATGTATGATATATCATATATGATATTGCATATCATATATGATATGCAATATCATATGTGATATATCATATATGATATGATATGATATATCATATATGATATGTAATATCATATATGATATATCACATATGATATTTTTCGGCCACGAAAAAAAGTGAAAAAAACGATTTTTTTTTGTCGAAAGTATATCACAATGCATATCTATAGAAAGATAATTAAATGCTCATCGCGATGGTATAATTACTTTCGCTTAACGATTAACGGTTTAAGAGATATTTAAATTATAAAAAAATGGGTGAAATATTAAATGCTTTTAATCTCAACCATTGATTTCTTTTTAGATGGATGGTGGGGATGAGTCCCTTGGTATGTAAGAAAAGTTTGGTATTTAATATAACTCTACTCTATTTTCAAAAATAATTTCATGTTTTCTATTTTTCCTAGGCTTAGTATCACATAATGGATTTTTAGAAAGAATCTCAAATTTATTTGATAAGTTTTACTATTTTTTTTACCATTTAATTTCTTTTAAACAGTTTTTTAAATCATTTTAAATAAATAAAAAGTAAAAAATATTTTTCTTTTTCCCATTATTTTCTTTTATCTTTAGTAACGTAGAAAAATTGTTTTCTTGCCCATAGAAATAGTCTAGCTTTAATTTCACTTTTATTTTCGTGCACTTACGTAGTTTTTAGTAATTTCGCTCGTTTTTATTTTTAATAACGTTTTAGGACTTTTGTCCTTTACGTTATCATTTTGTTTGCTTGATTTACTTCCCGTAGCTATAATTTCCCACATTATCACTTAATTCACTATTCAAGACACGAATCACGAATCGAATATCACGATTCCATTCATCCTTCACTTGGGACACGACCAGGGGTAATACTTACCTTAGTATTCCTTCGGTGAAATCACTATACACTAAAACGATACCATCAATTCTCCTCAACACTTCTTTTCACTTTGATGGTGAATTGGTGGTATTTGTATAATAGATTGGAAAAGTAGCAATAGAATAAAAGACATGGAAATGTGCAAAAGAATTGGTGTCAGAAGTTAGATACGACGTATCCATGACCAGTGGATACGATGTATTCACAAGATGCCAAAAGTAAGAGAAGTTAGATTACGTCGTATCCATTTGGGGTGGATACGCCATATCCAATTCTTAACACGCACGTGGATTTTTTTACTTTAGGGCTAATATGACGTATCTGATTTTATTGATACACCGTATCCATGTCGGGCCACGAATTACCTATTTAGACAACTCGAAAAACTATTTTAGGGTATCATTATCTTTACTATTCGAAAATTATGGGTTTTAGAGCAAAATTCCACCACTGAAGAACTGCAATAAAGAGAAGAAGGAGTTTAATTATAAACACTTGTTTAATTCGGTTTGCTTATCGACCTCATTAAGAACTCAATTAATTTAGAGTATTTTATTTTTGTTTCATTGTTCACTCATATTAGGAGGGGCTAAACATCCTTAGTGTTTGCCAAGTTGTGATTGAATTTATGTAAGAACATTATTTGATACGTTTAATTGAACAATTTATTGTGGTCATTGATAGATCCACTCGTCTATGTGTTTGATATTGTTTAATCTATTGTTTAGTGATGAATGTCAGGTATCAACTCAAATTTTATTACTCGAGTCACGGTTGTATGATCATTCCAATTAGTGGCTAAAGATAGATCATATCGTAGCTAGATTGAACGTATTAAAGCTATTAGGTTATTGTCTAATGGAGTGTGAATGTTCCATTTTCACGAAATTAGGTGATTTCTAGTACTAATTGGGATCACATAAACGAACCACATTAGTTAGTTGATATCCTTAATTCCCCATAGTTGATGGCATACACATGCAATCAAATGTGAACGTTGCGAACCCAACTTAGTGACGTTTGTAGCACTAGCTGCACCTAATATTTGCCCGTTCATCATAAACATTTTTAATTTGTCCCACCTTGTTAGCCCTGAAAATAATGTTATATGTTGAAAATTGCATTAGTTAAAAGCACAAGGACTAGTTCTGTCAATAGGACATAGTTTTAGTGTTTTGTAGTATATATACTCTCCTAGTTGCAACTAGGAGAGGTTGGATGTTCATTGTAATAAAGAAGTGTGTGTGTTTTCCCTTTCTCTCTCTAGAAAACACACACATCTTCCCCCAATTCTTTAATCTAATTTTACCATGTTTAACCTTTATTTCGAGCATCCCCGACCTCCTGAATATAGATTCTTGGTTCTTACAATTGGTATCAAGAGCTAACCAGGGGCGATTCGTGGTGTTTTTGGGTGGTTTTAGAGGCTATACGATTCGTTGGGTGAGATTCGTGGTGTTTACATCTTGGGTCTCATCTAGATCGTTCATATAGGCTATTAGGAGTTCGTGTGATTTGGTTTTTGGGTTTGGTTGGGTGAAATCTCGTGGATTTAGGGCAGTTCGTGGGTTTTTAGATTTTGAGCCCTAGTTTTGCGAGTATGGGATTTAGGGTATTTGCGAGTATGGAATTTAGGGTATTTGCGAGTATGGAATTTNTTCTTTAATCTAATATACCATGTTTAACCTTTATTTCGAGCATCCCCGACCTCATGAATAGTGATTCTTGGTCTTCACACACCTCAATTTATTTTTGTGATACTTGATTTATACCTACCAAAAAATGAAAATATATTTGGCGGTAAAACATATGCTTAAAATCCGCTGCAATGTGTAGCTGCAACAAAATGATTATACACTTGCATGAATTCTGTTAGCCCTTATAATTGTTATAGATCAAATATGATGTTATTTAGTGTTTAAAAACTCTAGTTATATGTTTATGTAATTTGTATATTGACTAGTACTTGGGTCGTATGTTTATTTACTGCATAATGGGTCGAATAGGGTTAAATCCAACCCAGCCCAATGTATGGCAGTTAGTTAGTTATAACTTAAACGTTTTCTCAAACCATCACAACGTTTGAGTAAAACGTCATGTTGATTAGGGTTCTATATATTCTGTAAACTTTCGACTTGTGAAAGTTACAACCCTTCGTTCAATATATATCAGTATCATTAAAGGGTTCAAACCCATTCTCTTGTTCTTATTATTCTTGATGATGGTTCATACATGATGCTTGTTTGATTATTTAATGATCCTGGAAACCTCAAGAAATTAGAACCGATGCAACGATTATCAGTGGTATCAGAGCAACGAGGAATCAAACAACACAACAATTCATGATTTTGATCATCACTCAAGATTCAAAAGCATCGAGATTGAAGTCTGGTTTTTCGCCATGGTTTACAAGAATACTTGGCGATATGTTGTAGAACTTGAGAGTTCACACAGATTTGGTAACCAGAAACAACAAGGACACAACTTGTTGTTTACCGAGAATTTGCGAGTTTTTTGGAAGTAAAAGCCGAGACAAACAAAGTTGTCTAGGGCACGAATTGTTTCAAATCGACACAAAAGATGAAGACCTCTTTGTTGCGACAAAGGTGGGGATGAAGACCAGATTCAAACAAAGAAAGAAAAGAGAAAAGGGTACATGTTAAATTGTTTTGAGTGATAAGTGTGGATTGATTGCAAATTTTCAAGGACTAGATACCAAAGATGATGAAGCAGTTGAGACTGTTAAAAAAAACGTTTGTTGATCTAGTTGTAATCTACCATGAAACCGCTTATGTGCCTTGGGTTGAAAAGTCGTTAGAAGTAGGAGAAGCAAGCAAAGATGGCTTGGCCATGGACCTGCAAGGCCAGAAGGACACAAGGGTGAAGGATGGAGCATTAGAATCAAGACAGAACCATTTTGGTGTTGAGCTTGAAGATGGAAATGAAGAAGACCAGGGATAGCAGCAACCATGGAAGCAATGACTTTGAAGTCATCACATGAACACAGCAAAACAGGTTTTAAGAAGATGAAGAATTTGATGCTATAAAATTAGGGGGGAAATTGTTAGCCCTTATAATTGTTATAGATCAAATATGATGTTATTTAGTGTTTAAAAACTCTAGTTATATGTTTCTGTAATTTGTATATTGACTAGTACTTGGGTCGTATGTTTATTTACTGCATAATGGGTCGAATAGGGTTAAATCCAACCCAGCCCAATGTATGGCAGTTAGTTAGTTATAACTTAAACATTTTCTCAAACCATCACAACGTTTGAGTAAAACGTCATGTCGATTAGGGTTCTATATATTCTGTAAACTTTCGATTTGTGAAAGTTACAACCCTTCGTTCAATATATATCAGTATCATTAAAGGGTTCAAACCCATTCTCTTGTTCTTATTATTCTTGATGATGGTTCATACATGATGCTTGTTTGATTATTTAATGATCCTGGAAACCTCAAGAAATTAGAACCGATGCAACGATTATCAAATTTGAGGAGGTGATTATAATTTATATATTTTTTACGTTTAAATATATTTCCGGAGTGTAATTTCATTTAACTTCTCACCCTTATTTTAACACTTCAGGATGAAAGTTTATATGAGCTTATTTATAAATAAGGAACTATAAATATGTTTCTAAAAAGTGGTTGATTATGATATAATTTTACCAACATATATAGAAATTTAATTTAATGACACACATTAATTAGTCCCCTCAAGGTATGACAATATACCAACTATTTTGATTTGGCCTAACATTCTTATTCTCAGAAGAAGTGCAACATTTCAACTTCATGCATATGTAATATGATAAAATGGTTATGATTCTCATAGGGTATACTTTAGCAATTGAACAATTGTTGATGACGACCCTAATTCGCAAAGCATCTTTACCCCTGAAATAGACTCCCACTTCACTTTCTTAATACTTCCACTACATTTTACTAGTGACTATTTTTGACTGTAGTTGAAGGATTCACATTTTGAAGAAGGTAATCCGCGTCATGATATCTAGATGCAATGCTCCTCATGGAAGGTCTTAAGTACTAGTTAAAGATATAATATCTTCCTAAAGAGGATAAAGACTATAATCATGATGCTGAGATGATGGGATATGATGCACCCATACATATTCTTGTGAGCTTATTTTTTAGAAAACATGTATAAGACTAAAATGTAGTATTAATTCTCACTATTTGGCATTTTATGCGGAAGCAAATTGGATAAAACAATAATCCAATAAAGCCTCACAATAGTAGAAAACCCAAAAGAGAAAATTTACTTAAGGACCAAAAGTGTATTACATGGTTCACTTCACATAAAACTCTTTATCGGTCGTGGTGGGTTCACCACGACGCTGTGAAGACACAATGGCTCGAACTTGTGTTTTCATGATAGTTTGTTATGCTCCATTTGTTTCTTAAACGCCTTGGCCTTATCTTTGATCACGCCCTCATCATGTCCACTAGTCAACATAATAAGATATAGGGTTTCCAAGTCATGATTCTATTAATCAAAGTTGATTATCATATGTTTAAGACCTAAACTTTAGAGTAAACGGTTGATCATAACCCACAAATTTGGCCCCAACAAGTATTTTCCAGTTGATGAGGATATTTCTTGTTACATGTTTGCTATGGCCATGAACAGAATTGGTATTCTTGCCTTTCAGCATCTAGTTTCCATTCACTAGTTGTTTGACTTTACCACATAGATAATTGCTAACTCGCTCGCCACAGACTCAAGGCATCATAATTGAAATTCAAAAATATGGCCCATTATTTGATTCTTAAAACCATTGGGTCCATACAGTTATTTTTAGCCATGAAATTTGAGCTAACCTAATGATGTTTAGATATCTAGCCACACCAAAATATGTTAGACTAATGTTTATCACAAATGTCAAACTGCTTCTTTGATAATTTTCAAGGTTACATTGTTTACCCTCCTAGTTGTCTTAAGATATAACTCACATTCAAGTCAATATATGTTATCGCTGAGCTAAGTAGGTGTGGCGGCTTTCTTTTACATATCATTTGTTAGAGAGACGTAATACGGGACCTTTGCCTTTTGCTTGTTTTGACAACGCTTTCAGCTTATTGTACTTGAATTTTGACCTTACCTGCAGCTCTTAGATCATCCTGTAAGCTCGGAATAATGTAACTGTCTTCTTTCTTCCACAATTCTTTCTGCTTCTCATTTCTGAAACACTGCCTAATTAGTCTTAGGCTTGCCAGTGTTTGATCAAACTAATGTTCTCTTGGACAACCTATGGAACCTGCTAGAATGTTCGATCTTCTTCATCTTCACTGGCCAAATTGAGAATTGATGTTACATGTGAGCCACGTTTATAAAAACATTACGTCATGTGTCATGTGTGCCACATTAGCAGATTTACACGGTCAACGGGTTATCAGTTTACCCAAGTGACTCTGATTACTGTGCTAGACAAAAAGATATCAGATTGATCCATTTGGTACAAGAATGAAAGTAGGTGGGTACTTATGTAAAATAAAGTTATCGATATATAATTTTTGCATATAAGTTTTTAATTACTCATATATTTTAGATTTGTATTTACATGGCCTCTGTAACACCAGGGTACCTCTTAAAATAATTGAAGTTTCTCTCTATCTAATACTAATATGGGTCAGGTTTAAGAGCTATCTAGCTCCATGTACCATCTATGTAAATATGTATTAATCATACTTGATCAAATAAAAAATGTTTTTCATTTTGTTGCACCCACCCCCACCACGACAACCGGATCATGTAAAAAAGATAGTCTTTTGGAAAATAAGAAGTTACCACCTTTATATATTGAAATTAATTATCACCCATGTCATAGTGGGTCATTTTTTCTTTTCTAAGTAAAGTCAGGTATATTACCAACAAAACACCATGTGATAAAAGTTTTTAATAAGTTAAACATCATTCATTTAAGCTAAATGGCCTAACAACCCACACAAACCATATCGAGTCTTCACAAAAAGCGCTTATGCAATAAATCTAGGCCATTATCAGATGTCATGAAATTTTTTACTCAATAAAGAAAATTATCCACTCAATGCTTACCATTTTCATTAGTGGGTGCTGGTATTGTCTGAATAAGTATAAATATGCATGCTTGCCTTTGTGTCCTTTAATACGATAATTAACTTGTCTTGAGCTTGTTCAATTCAGTACTCCTTATGTCTTTGATACTAAAAAAAATGTCGCTTTTGAATTTAATAATCACCTTGTGGTTCTCAAAAACAATTATTGTTGTTGCAAGGCACAGACAATGGTCTAACGGAGATCTTGTGAAAAACTTGCCTGGTCAGCCTAAGGTAGACTTCCAACACTATGCTGGATATGTGACCGTAAATGAGAATAGTGGAAGGGCACTATTTTACTGGTTCTATGAAGCTCAAAGTCTCCCAGATGAGAAGCCCTTGGTGTTGTGGCTTAATGGAGGTATTAGTAAAGAGGAAATAATTTCATTTTAAAAACAAATACTAAGATAATATAAAGTTCTCATGTTTGTTTAGTTGGTAACAAAGTGCTGAGTGGACATCAATCTTTATCCTTATATCTGTCACCCACTCAGCAGACAGTTGGTTGGCTTTTAGCATGATCCAAGAGCGCAGTTAATTATGTTGACAACCGACTGTGTCTTACAGGTCCTGGGTGTTCATCAGTAGGGTATGGAGCTTCTCAGGAGATTGGACCCTTCATAGTGAGCACAGATGGAAAAGGTCTTCAGCTAAATCCGTACTCATGGAACAAAGGTATCATATCATTCTAAGATTTAATAAATCATACACGCATATATAATTCTATACTACATGCAAGGATACGTACTGATCGAGATTTCATAAATGGTAATGCAGAAGCTAATATGTTGTTCCTTGAGTCTCCTGTTGGGGTTGGCTTTTCATACTCAAACACAACTAGTGATTATGATAATCTTGGTGATGACATCACTGGTGTGTGTATATAAAATAATGTAACAATGTATTGCAATTATATAGTAAATTACTTATCAGCACTGATTACTTCTATGGAACATGATATACAGCTGACGATTCGTACGCATTTCTGCAAAACTGGTTCATGAAGTTCCCGTCATATAAGAACAGAACATTTTATATCGCTGGAGAAAGCTACGCAGGTACATTCTCGCATGTTTGATGAGGTTAATATGTTTCATTTAGAAACTCTTAAGGACATCTCATGCATACTTGATCTATTTTATGCAGGAAAATATGTTCCAGAGTTGGCAGCTCTAATTCATGAGAAAAATAGCAATGAACCTACTCAGTTTATCAATCTCAAGGGCATATTGGTATATATCGTTTAATAGTTTAAAGAAATATGTGTTCTAATATTGATGTCATTTAGTTTCGTATGTGACGTACTCTACTCCACTTTGTGATTCAAATTAAATGCAGCTAGGTAACCCTGAAACAAGTGACGCTGAGGACTGGCAAGGTATGATTGACTATGCTTGGAGTCATGCTGTCATATCACATCAAACTTACAAAACCGTAAGAGAATTCTGTGACTTTAATAGTAATGATACTTGGAGCAACGATCACTGTAGTGATGCTGTAGATGAAGTTTTGGAAAATTATAATAAGATAGATATGTACAGCCTCTACACATCAGTCTGCCTTGGAGATTTAGCCAATGCAGAAAATAAATCAAAGCAAGTTGTATTTAAGAAGAGCACATCTAAGATGGTGAGCTATAAACTCTACATGCATAGCAACAAAAAAGGCTATGAAATATAATTATTGTATTAAAATTAAGCTAAATTCTTAATCATATTTCTTTAGATGCCACGCATAATGGGGGGTTATGATCTTTGCCATGATGACTACGTGAAAAGTTATTACAACACACGTGATGTTCAGAAGGCTCTGCATGTTAGCGATGGTCGTCAACTTAAGAATTGGACCCTATGCAAGTAATGCAAAAATAATTTATGTTTAGAGATCACTGACATAACAATATCACACATTAATGATCTAAACTTTACTCCATTTTTTGTAGCATGGACGTGTTTGATGGTTGGGTGCAATCAACAGAGTCTGTTCTGCCAATATACAAGATTCTAATTGATTTAAAGCTTAGAATTTGGGTCTACAGGTATACACCTACGCACGTATTACTAACTAATATATCTATGAATAATGTTCAATGTTTGTATTTATTAGTGTGCATCTTATATTATTCTTGGGTGCAACAGTGGAGATACAGATGGAAGAGTTCCCCTATTATCCACGAGGTACAGTTTAAGTTCTCTAGGTCTCCCTATTACTCGAGCATGGACACCATGGTACCACCAGAAGCAGGTAGTCATATTTATTGTTGTTCCATACTTGTTTAACTAGAGATCTAGCTATTTTGTGAGTCTAGAGATTCTGGTAAATAAACGTTTATGCTTTTCCTATTTCGTGACACTAAAAAGGTCTTTTTATTTCTCTTGGGTACTTAATAAGGTTGCTGGTTGGCTTCAAGAGTATGACGGGCTTTCATATGCCACATTTAAAGGAGCTGGTCACCAAGTTCCAGTTTTTAAACCGAGTGAGTCGCTGGCTTTCTTCAGGTCCTTTCTACTCGGGCAGTCCCCAACGTTCGAACCATAAGCGTGTCATATACACTAATACACATATGGGAGTTTCAGTGGTCTTATAAAGAAGGATATGTTAAGCTAAAACTACTACTCATAGCTTTATGTATCTACCAGATTACTGTAATAATTATGATACTACTATTTTAAACAAGGAGAACAAGAGATCCTTTGGCTATGTGGTTTTTTTTCCCAAAATATATATAGAAATTAAATTGAAGCCGCAGCAAGATAGTTTTAGAAGTAAAGGTTTCTCGTGGTTCATGATCATGACCATACACGTGCAAGCAAATGCGACACCAATAGGAAAAATATATGATTTCTAACACATATTTTAACTTAGAGCAACTTGACCTATAATTAAAAGTTTGAAGAAAAGAAAGATTCAAAAGAACTTTTTACATATATAAAGGACGAGGTAGTTAGTAGTCACTTTCCACTTTCAGGCTTCAATAAGTGAGAAGATACTCATTTTATTATTTTTTTTCTTCTTGAATTTAGGTTTGTATCAAAATAACATACATAACCCAGATGGGTAATCATTCAGTTTTGGACATGGTTGGTGGCCTCCACAGTCCACACCATCTTTCTCTTGCCCTAACACAATTTTTTTCTTTTTTGAACGATGATTTTAATTTATTGGAACTAGCCGGTGTTGACCCCTTAATGTATTTAGATCAAAGTATTATGTTTAGTACTTAGTATTTGTTTAAGAAAATGTTTATATGTATTATTAGTTTAAGTATGGGTCGAATTAAGTACTCTGCATATGGGTCAAAATGTTAACCCAAACAGCCCATAATGCAAAAACAGTTATGTAAGTTAGTTAAGTTGGTTGGCAGTTATATTCCAAAAGACACAATGCTTAGATATAACTGTCTAATAGGGTCATAGTGTCGATTAGTATTGTATAAATATGTTTTCTGCAGTGAGAAAACATATAACATTCACTATCTAATATATCTACATATTGCAGTAACATTTGTCCATGTTTTTACTGTTTCATTGCATACACATAGATCACACACACACAGAACCACAAATGGATAATTACAAACACATTCTCAAATCCAACCATGTTGGCCCAAGGCCTGTGCAAAAGTGGTATCAGAGCCACGGTGGCTCAGATTCATGGGAGAGGCCAACATCTAGAATTGATCAAGGATTCTTCACAGGAAGATACTTGCTAGGGGAAACACCAAAGAGATTGGTTCAGTGGAATACTAGGAAGAAAAGTATCTCACCAAAGGGAAAGGAGATGCTTGTGAAGAAAGTTTTGGAGAATGAAGCCTTTAGTGCTTCTAAATTGGCAGAGAAACAAAGGAAGGAGTCCACTATGAGAACCAAGAAAGAAAGGAAAATCAAGATGCTATATTTGCAGGCAAAGGGGACATGCTTTTTGGGCATGTGAGAATAGAAAGAAACTTGCTGTGATTGAATCACAACAAGAAGCAGAAACAACAAATCAAGTTCTTGCAGAAGAAGTCAAATACCCTGAAAAAATACATGTAATAGCAGATTACATGATTGAAGGTTCAAGTGACAAGACATAGAATGAAGTTTGGTATGTAAGTAACAATTACAAGTTTCATTTATGTCCAAGAAGAATGTTGTTTAAGAAGATCAAGTACAAATTCAAAATGATTTGTAAGGAAGAGAATGAAAAGAAATTTATATTTTCTTATGGAGTTGGTGATGCTGTGGTGAATACAAAGAATGGTGAGATTGTGATTCCAAATGTCCAATACACTCCTGAAGTGTCATTGAACATACTCAGTTATGATTTTTTAGAGGAACAAGGTTATGCAGTGAAGATTGATAACAACATGTGCAACTTGAAGTACATGTTTGATGAGGAGAAAGTTGGGATGGAGAGATCACCGGGAATAAGCAACAATGAACAAGTTTGGGGACCAAGACATGTCATCACAGAACACAACAAGTACATGGAAGAATATTTTGAGTCCTTGGATCCAAAAGATGAGTGTTCATTGGTAAAAGGCCAAGAAGATTTAAGTTGGGACAGGAATGATACTCAAGACTATGTAGATGAAGAATACATAAGTTGGAATGGGACACTCTATGCCTTAAAGGTAAATTCATTTAACAGATTCATGTCATTTATGAATTTACTAAAGAAGGATAGTTTAGTGTATAAAAATTGGGAGGTCTTTAGAAAGAAGTATATAGAGATGGTGAAGTGGTTTTATCTAGTATATCTTAACTATGATGTATTAGACACAATACCACCAGTTATTGGAGTGATAGAAGTGAATTTGCTTAGTTTACATAAGATTGTGGATAGCCTTGGAGGCTATGTGGCTGTCACTTTGAGTGACCAGTGGAAAACCATTGCAAAACTACAAGGCCTAACAGATGAAGAAGGAAATGCAGTACAAGATTGTTATAGGAAGTTCATAGACTTGATAAAAGGTGTACCATGACACTGCAAGAGTAACCTAGTTTGAGAAGCCAAAAGAAGAAGTGGGAGAATGCAGTAGGGCTGCAGAAGAAAGAGACCCACAAGGCTGGAAGGATGAAGCAGTTAGGGATGGATCACAAAAAGAAGGAATGAACAGATTTGGTGTTAGGATGGATGGCAATGAAGAACAAGATGCACAAGAAATAAGCAGGAAGCAATGATTTTGATATCGTTGTTTGAAGATATGGAAGCAAGATCACTCAGAAGTTTGATCCTAAATAATTAGGGGGGAGATGTTGACCCCTTAATGTATTTAGATCAAAGTATTATGTTTAGTACTTAGTATTTGTTTAAGACAATGTTTATATGTATTATTAGTTTAAGTATGGGTCGAATTAAGTACTCTGCATATGGGTCAAAATGTTAAACCAAAATGCCCATAATGCAAAAACAGTTATGTAAGTTAGTTAAGTTGGTTGGCAGTTATATTCCAAAAGACACAATGCTTAGATATAACTGTCTAATAGGGTCATGGTGTCGATTAGTATTGTATAAATATGTTTTCTGCAGTGAGAAAACATATAACATTCACTATCTAATATATCTACATATTGCAGTAACATTTGTCCATGTTTTTACTGTTTCATTGCATACACATAGATCACACACACACAGAACCACAAATGGATAATTACAAACACATTCTCAAATCCAACCATGTTGGCCCAAGGCCTGTGCAAAGGAAACATCAAATGTTATTGGCTCTTAGATTGAAAGTGATAAACAAAAGAGAAACTTAAAAGTTAAAAAAATAAACTCTAATTTTAGTATAAATTGTTCTGTGGATATGATAGCCCTAGAAAGATAGGCAGATATGAATGGTTCTGCAAGGGAATATCAATGGTTTCTGAAATTGCTATTATAACTTGGAACGCACGGGTATATATATATGCTACTGCAACTTAATTGGCGGGAATGTCCTCACATTACGTTAGAAATAGGTTTCATAGGTTGTGAGATCCATATATCGAAGACTAAAATATGCAGAATTAGACTGATTTTGTTTTAAATCACGTGTTTTTGTGTTATACTAAATAGTTTCGCTTTCAACAATTGAAGGGACCAACTGTCCCAGAAGGCCGTGGTCATATGGCTAGATAGGATGAAGGGAACTTGTTTTCATATCATTTTAGCTCATTTGTGACTTAATCCACAAGACGATTACCTGCTGTTTTGATCTTGTGTACTTATATCTTCTAAAGTCTTGACTAATGTGAAGCTAAAACATTTTATGTTTACACTTTATATTTAATTATTATATATATTATTTTTCGAACTTAATATAACATAAACAAAGTATAGCATACTCATTGTTGAATGTCACGAACGTGGATTAACGCAACTTGTCCGTTCAGTTAGTTACATGAATACAAAATGTGTTTCACTGTAGTACAGTTAGCAAAGAATAAATTAGACAGATGGTTCTTGTTGTTTGCATTGAGCAACACCTATAGTTGTTTAACCTGAAAAATTGCATTCAGTCCTTTAAAAGTAAAACTCCTTCTCTTTTTTTTATTAGGGCCACTAAACTTTGGCTTAATTTGACATTTAGTATGTATACATGTATTTATTGCTGCATATAAATTGTTAACCGATAAATGCTGACTGCGCTTTTATCAACCTGAAATGCAGGAATTGTAAAACAAGCTGAAAAAACTGAAAAAAATGAAGGCATATTGTAGCTCCCAAATTCATGTGTATTATCAGGAATGTTTGAAACATTAAATCATATCTCATGATGATTCTTTTTCTATTGGATTTCATGTTTACTATTGATAGGTATTAGCAATGAAAAAATCTCAACCAACTAAGATTGGCCTAACATTCTTATGCTCATAAGTGCAACATGCGATGCATGAATCTATTGTCAATTAATTGTTCACGAGTCCCACATGGTATACACTTTAAAGATTAAACAATTTTTGATGACCCTATACATCATCATCCCTCAAAATAGATTCACACTTTACTTTCTAACACTTCCAGTCTTCCACTACAATTTACTACTATTGATTATTTTTTATTGTATGTGAAGTATTAACATTCTAAAATAGTATGTAGCTCTAATCATGATTTCTAGATATGATACAGTTACATTAACAGTCAATTCTACACACTTTTATATGCACGCTACTAGAAAGCGTGTTGGAAAAACTACAATTTCTTCGAACAAATACGTGTGTACAAGTTTGTTATATTTATGATTGTGGAAAGAATTTAAAAATCATAAGGTTCTTCACAAATATATAAAATAATAATTCGCACTTATTAGTGTGTATAAAAATAGACATTGTCAACACTTGAAAGTGTGTGACAATTTGCCACACCCACTTTTCTCACGCATGAAGAAGCGTGGAGAAAATAGTGTGACGAATTAATCTCTACACGTATAAGTGTGGATAAGTTCTAAACTTTTCTCGCACCTACAAGTGTGGACTATTCTCTTTACACTTTTAAATATAAAGACTCAGATGATTGTTTATATAAAGAAATTGGTGTTCAAATTACAAATATAAAACAAGATTGGATTGTTAGGAAATGATTTCTATATCACTATTTATGTACCTAAATGAGATGGGATCCAAGTCATATATCAATAGTCAAAGTGAAATGTCATCCCTTTGGGTGACTTAAACTTCAATGTAAACGGTCATAAGACACACGATTTTCCTCAACTTTGATCTTTTTCCATTTAATGATGATGTTTCATGATAGATCTTAATTAGCTATGGCCCTGAAGAGGATCAGTAGTCTCTTATTTCTGCAGCGAGACGACCATGATTTGCCAAAGACTGAAGAATACGCCGTCCGAATATGCCAAAGACTGACCCATGCATGGGTTGACATTTTAAATCGTTTAGTCCAATTAATCATTGCTAGCTATGAAAAATAAATTCAGCTCTATGAGCTAATTACCCAATGATATCTAGTCGCACAAACAAAAATTAGAACCAGTGTGTGTGTCTATCTCATATGTCATTTTGTCAAACTGCTTTATGGATATGTTCAAGGTTTATACTGTTTACAGTTCTAGTATCGGCTTTACAATATGGATGATCGATTTCAAGGTTCACATTGTTTGCATTTTACTTGTTTTGACCAAGCCTACAAAGTGTGTTTTTCATTTCAGTCATCCACCTACACCCACCCACCTCCACCACAACAGCAGGACCATGTCAAAAAGATGATGGTTTGGAAAAAAGAAGTTACCACTCTTTTATACACAAGTTAATTGGTAATCATGTGATATTGGAAAAGCCATGTCACAAAGCACCTGTTAATGCAATGCTGGGCCATATATGTTTTCATATGTAAACTCAGGTAAAACTTCACAACAAAACACCACGTGCTATAATTCATCAATATATTAACATCCTTTATGATGAATGGCCTAACAACCCACAACTTAACCATATGGAGTGTGCACCAAATGACTAGCTAACTAGGTCTTAGGCAATTATAATAAGATCTAGAACATTGTAGATGTCATGAAATGCATAGTCAATAAAGAGACTATTATCCACAGAATACTTAATTATCACCAAATTCTAATTATATATTTGATTATCCCATTTGTGATTAGTGGATATTGGTACTGTCTGAACAAGTATAAATATGTCCCAAATATGTTTGTTTGTCTTTGTGTCGTCCTTCCATAGAATAAGTTGTATTTAATTTGTGCCTTCTTAGTACTCTCATGGCTTTGACACAAAACAGAATGTCTCTTTTGAATATAATAATTTTCTTATGGTTATTAAATATAATTATTGTTATTGCAAGGCATGAACAATGGTCGAATGGGAAAAACGTAACGGTTCAGAATAACGAAGATCTAGTAAAAAACTTACCTGGTCAGCCTAAGGTAGATTTCCGACACTATGCTGGATATGTGACCGTAAATGAGAATAACGGAAGGGCACTATTTTACTGGTTCTATGAAGCTCAGACTCTCCCAGATGAGAAGCCCTTGGTGCTGTGGCTTAATGGAGGTAATTTGTATATTCTTTTTTTAGTAAAAGAATATTAGCAAAATGGTAAAAAGTAGTACATGTTTAACTTTTGCATCCTTTTAACTGTGAATAATGTAAATAAGGTGTGTATGGCCATGTTTTATGTGATCTTAATTTTAAGTAAGACAAATTTCCACACACATACTAGTTGATGGTCCACTCGCATACTGGTATGCCCAAAGCCCTTTGGTTTGCGTGTATTAAACGACGCAAATGAATTATTTTCGTTTTAGTAACTAATATAATACTGTAATTACTATTTTAGTATAAACAAAAAATTTCCCATGTTAAATTAAGTTTGTTTAGACTTTAGTTGGTAGTGTAGGGCTGAGTGGACATCATATCCTTATGCAAGTCATCCACTCAGCAGACACTTGGTTGTTTTCTAGCATAATTCAAGACTGCTGTTAATTATGCTGACTAATGATTATGTGTCAGGTCCTGGGTGTTCATCAGTAGGGTATGGAGCTTCACAGGAGATTGGACCCTTCACAGTGAGCACAGGTGGAAAGGATCTTCAGCTAAATCCGAACTCGTGGAACAAAGGTATCATATCATTCTAAATATTAAACTAAAATCATAATACATATATACTACATGTAAGTACATTAATTAGAGATTTATTAAATTGTATTGCAGAAGCTAATATGTTATTCCTTGAATCTCCTATTGGAGCTGGCTTTTCGTACTCAAACACAACTACCGACTATGAGAATCTTGGTGATGACCTCGCTGGTAAGTCATGCAGAAAATTATTAGACCTATGCTAATATATATACATATACAATAGAATGTATTACAATTACAGGAATAAGCACTGATTAGTTATTTGAAATATGAGATCAGCTGATGATTCATATGCGTTCCTTCATAACTGGTTCAAGAAATTTCCCACGTATAAGAACAGAACATTTTATATTGCCGGAGAGAGCTATGCAGGTGCATATATCACTGACATTTTTCATTAGGTTAATTAGTTTAAATTAGAAACTCTCAAGGACTTCACTTATATACATTCTTAATGTTATGCAGGAAAGTATGTTCCAGAGTTGGCAGCTCTTATTCATGAGAAGAACAGTGACCCTACTCAGTTTATCAATCTTAAGGGCATATTGGTATGTATTCCTAAAAAATATATTAAAACAAAAATATGCCTTAATAATGTTACTTAGCTTCACAGCGTGATTCTAAGCTATTAATTTATGCTTCAAATGCAGCTAGGTAACCCTGTAACAAGCGATGCTGAGGACTTGCAAGGTCAGATTGACTATGCTTGGAGTCATGCTGTGATATCAGATGAGACATACAGAACCATAAGAGAATCCTGTGACTTCAACAGTAATGATACATGGAGCAATGATAACTGTAGCGAAGCTGTTGATCAAGTTTGGACCAATTATGATAAGATAGACATTTACAGCCTATACACATCAGCCTGTATTAAAAATTCTACTTACGCAGAAGTTAAAACAAAGAAAACAGTATTTAAGAAGAACAGATTTAAAACGGTAAATCGTTAGAAGTTATGCATGCACAATTGGATTTCCTATGCCCGATTTGTTATAAACATCATCTAGCTTCTTATGCATTTAAACTATTTTTTTTTTCTCAGATGCCACACATAATGGGAGGTTTTGATCCTTGCCTTGAGGACTATGTGACAAGATATTATAACAGGCCTGATGTTCAGAAGGCTCTGCATGTTAATGATGGTCATCAACCAAAAAACTGGAGCCTATGCAAGTAATGAAAAATTAGTCCGCATTTAAGATTAGAGAGGTGGCAAAATGGGCGGGCCGGGCGGGCACGGGCAACGGGCTAAACGGGCACCGGGCTAAACGGGCACGGGCTAAACGGGCACCGGGCTAAATGGGCACGGGCAAAACGGGCGCATGTTATTCAAATCGCTTTAGAACATATGAAAACAATGTTGCAAAAATCGGCCTAGGCGGCCTTGTAATCGGCGATTACATGGTAATCAGCCTTGGACCTTGTTAATTCATGAAAGTCGGGCGAAAAAATCGGCCTAGTGAAAAGTCAGCAACTAATCGGTCAAAAATCGGCCTAATCGCTAAAAAATCGGCCAAATCGGTAAAAAAATCAGCCNTAAGTTTGACCGTAAATATTTTTGCTTGTGTTATTTAGTATTTGATAAAAATTATACGCAATGAAAATACATTTAAAACTTAATTCATTCATATATTTTGTATCAAGTATTATATTACACAAATAAAAATATTTAAGGTCAAAGTTAAGAAAGAAAGACTTTGAAAATTCAAACATGACATTTAATATGGGACGGAGGGAGTAATATTCTCTTTGGTAATTAGGTTGCAGGTTGGCTTCAAGAGTTTGAAGGGCTTTCATATGCTACATTTAGAGGAGCTGGTCATGATGTTCCAAGTTTTAAACCGAGTGAGTCGCTAGCTTTTTTCAGGTCCTTTCTACGCGGAGAATCCCCATCTATCAAACCATAAGAGTGGTAACACATGGGAGTTTCCAAGGTCATTTCAAGGGGAATCTCTTCTACAAAGCTACTTCTTATAGCTTAAAGTATCAACTTATTTAATGTAATAATGATTCTCTATCGAACAACACAATAAGAGATCCATGTGCTTGTTAGATGACTAGCTTAAGGCCCAAGCCTTATTGTAGCCTTAGGTTAAAATGCTTATTCACTATCATAAATACATATGCAATAATCCTATGTAAAAACACGGTTAATAATATATCTTGCTATTTTAGAGTGCTATGCTCTTCTAAAAGAATTTATAAATAAGATAAAGTAGAGCCGTGACAAGCTAATATTACATAAAAAAAAATTCTCATAAATCTTGGCCTTACACTTAAAAGCAAGCGTACGTAACACGTACAGTCATACGTAGTATTGGAAATTATTTAATTACTATCACTTATCTTTTTTTAGAACAACAGAAACAATAATTGAATGAAAGGAATATTGGAAAGAAAGAAACTGAATTTAGAAACTTTTTACTTATATTTAACTTTCTACTTACGGGCTTAACAAAAAAAATAGACTTCATTTGTTTTTGTTTTTCTCTTTTTTTAATTTAAATAGGTTGTTGTTAGAAAAACCCATAAATAAAATAATAGTTACTTCAGATGGGTAAGTTTACTGCACGCTTGGCCAGATTAGCTTGGAATCGTATTACTAGCTAGCTTCCAATGCATAGAATAATATAAATAAGATGGTAGAAATATCTAATGTTCTTGGTTTACAAATTGTAGGTATTTAACAATAGAATAAGTTGCAACAAAACAAATAACCGTTCTTCTGGCGCAGAGCAATAAGGTATCTATATATACAGAAATTATGATAAAGAAAACAATCGTCATCTTAGAAAACATGTTGTGTCTTCACGAGTTGGTTGGAGTAGATTTATAGGATTATGGCTTGAAGGATAAAAACCAAGGGCAACACAGGTCTAACAGTGACCGGGATCACAAAATTTGGTTATCACAATACAATGGGCTAACTAAATAAGAGACTTGACACAAAATTTAAAGACCATGTTCATTTCGGAAAAATCAAGATGTTTGACAAAAATTTACATCACGGGGTGAAAAATCCCCATGAAAACAAAGGAATCAATGTGTAATCTTTCAGTTTGTCTGTGTGTGTGAGTGTGTGTTTAAAGCCAAAGAGTCATAATAGATGTTGTATAAACAGAATGACAATGGTAAGTTAGGTTTGTCCTCTCAGTTTATAAAGATTGGGCTGCATGACTGTTATGCCAATAAATGCACACAAAAGTTGAGTTTTTAAGGTGACCATTACGTTTTGAAAATAAATGTTACAAAATAAGTACTTTTAAAAATATTTCATTTATAATGTTATTCATTTTTCTTTCTTCATAAAACTAACAAAAAAACTCAAGAAGACCATCGTTATATATCCTCCTGTGTGACATTTCGTAAATTTCATGTCACTAATTTTAATACTTTATTATTTAACTATTCTATTTTTAAATAATTAACTTCGTCGGAAGTTATCTGTGTACGTTCAATTCATTCAACCACGACTAGACTATGCTCCGTCTACACTTCTTACGCATTTTTGTTTCCTTACAATCCTATTTTTAAAAGTCATAATTCACTTTTTTTTTTTTCATTTTACGTAAACTTTGCACCTTTTACGTTTTACGTGATTTAAATTTACGTTTTATGGTTTTAACAATGTGAACAAACCCTAGACTATGATAATTTTACATATTCTATTCATTTTAACCTATTTTCATGTCTACAATTAAATTTTATACTTGTCATTTCATTTTAATCGTTTACGTCACTTTTATCAAGAACCGGTGTCACCAAACGCGTTTTCAACTCACAGTTTCAGTTTTAACGATGTTTAAACACTCCGATAAACCCATGAGTCAACTAATATATTAAAATTAGTTATTTTGACAAGTGATAACATTTTTATATGTTTTAGATTTTTTATACTACCCGGTTTTACGTTTCGCATCTTAAAAACTTTACGTTTGCAATTACCAGGATCAAAGTAACACACCTTAAACTTAATACTATCAAAATAACTAATAACCATCCACCTCACAAGATACTTGTCTTATGAGGATTTCTTCTTAAACACATGTGTCTTCACTTGTACAAGTGTCTCACTCATCTTGCATGCTAGACATCATCACACTAATACACCACTAACTCTTTCATTTGACAAAAACAAGAAACACCATTCTCTTCCTTCTCTCTTGGTATGAACGACCAAGGTCAGGTCCTAAACACCTTTTTCATCTAATTTTTCACCAAATTATTCATCATAAATTAAAGATCTTGAAGCCCTAGTCTTGTTGTTGGTTTATTTCACTCAAAACATCATCAAATCTCATCAAATCTTGGGTTATATTAGAAGTTCTTGCAAGGGTTTAATAAAGTGTAAAAGTTCTGAGATTATAAATTATTTTCAAGGGTGGATCAAGGTTATTAATGGTTATAAAAGTTGGGTAAAAGATTGAAAGAAAAGGTGCAAGGGTTATTGGTAAAATCATAGGTTTTGTGGTCCATTGTTCTTGATTTTCTTGTTCTTCAAAGATTGTAAGGAAACCAAACACTCTCTTTTTCATATTTATTATATTTCACTTCTGTAAATATATTATTCCTTGATGTAATTATATATTATATAAGTTATCTTGCTTGGTTAGGCTTGGTACATAAGCTAGAACACTAAAAACACTTAAGGACTAAACATGCAAACTATGAATCTGAATCAGGGGTAAAAACGGAATAAAATGATTTAATCAGTAAACATTAGACCTAAACTAAAAATATGTAGTTTTAGCCCTATGTCTTGTGGTCATTTTGACGGGTATTTCATCGAATAACTCATTACGATGATTAAACTAGAAATATTTTCGTAAAACATGCCAGATTCTGAGTTGCAGATTGAAATGGTAAAAATCTCAGTGATATGTTTATTTTCACTACTTGGCCCAGTTTTATGAAATGTAGGTAACATCTTAACTTAAACATGGCCGCAAACAGGGAATTAATTGGACTTGTAGAACTCTAGTTATCGCAACTTTTGTGGGACTGTTGTAATTTTGAAAGCTGATGGACTGAATATATTGGGTAAATTGATGGTTTTACTAATGTTTTGTAATTTTTAGCTTAGTGGGACCCACAAAACTGGTTAGTACAGATTAATACCTTTCCGGGGATATAAGGAACTTAATTTTTGGACTTACGGTTTACAAGTAACGGATTTTCTAAGATGGACAAGTTATAAAAATTTTAACAGCTTTGACGTTAAAAAGTATAAAAAGGATTAAAAACTCATACAATTGTATCCTTAAAATTTATTTTGGAACACGTGATATATTTTGAACCTTTATTTATTTATTTGGACTTAGGGACAAACATATGAATTTTCCTTAAAACTTTGTAAGATATAAATTTCATACATGTAAATCATTTTAAAGATACCAAATAAAATCTTAACAAACACTTAGAATTTATGTACCAAGCATAATTAAGGTCATAATTTATATACATATCTAAATTGCATCAATGTTTATTTCCAAAAAAACCTAAGACAAGCGTATATCTATTTAGGTTGCTCGTAGAACTTTGCGGCTATTTGTTATCTTGATTGTTCCTTGCTATTCCTTTGCTCACGGTGAGTTTATAGCCTTGCTTTTACTCATTTAAATATTTTATAAACCTCGCGAGGGGGATACATGCTAGTTTTACAAACTGAATACAAGTGGTTTTTGGTATGCTTAACCCGATTACATGATTTATAGACATCTGACATTGAGTACCTCTTGCCAATTAAGTCCCCATCATGAACCGTTAATTGTGTGGAAACGCTAGTATTATATGAATATGCATATTGGGCATTGACCAGCCTGGCCGAATGGGTAGCGCCCATCTTTCAACGGTCACATAATATTGAGAAATATGTGGTAAATGGCAAATCTTACCCTACCGGGGCAAATGTTAAAACTAGGTTAAGGTTCGGTTTCATG
>LBNU01024923.1:5801-18244 GCA_014162995.1 Artemisia annua | reverse complement strand
ATGTTTAATAAAATTTCATTCGATAATGACTAGAACTTTTAAATTTATGTATTCTTAACTTATGTTAAACTTTTGGGACCTCAACTCTGATAAATTATCGAATGTAAATTGTCTGAAACGACTTTGTTTTAAAGTTGTTTACTATACTTGTACTATGCGACTATTAAATAACACCCCATGTTGTATTCCGCTGCGTTCCGAAAATGGGGGTGTTATATCCTGAAAACGTGATCAACCAGCATAAAAAAATGAATCCTTAACGTGGTCGATTAACCCTAAATCCTCAACGTAAGTGACTCCCTTCAGAGTTATCGTGTACATTGTACTGTCGATATACAGTCGCGGACGCCTTGTCGTTGACTCACCATGATCGTCCTTTTCAAATTGCATTAGATACAGTTTGATCCATTTATAATTCAGAAAACAAGGACATAATCTACTAATCCACTTATAAAAGTTATTCAATTCAGTTGTTTGAACTTACAACTATACCATAGGTTCCGTTAGTCGATTGAAAGAAAGTTTTCTCCGTATGTATTCTTCTATCTATTGCCTTCTGAAAAGTAATGAAGTGTAGCCAGGTCAATGATTTTGATGATGTTAATTCATGCACCTTAAATATCTGATACTTTAAAATTGTTTCTAAATTCCAGTTGTGTAGATTTGCATGTTATGGGAGTTTCTAATTGGATTGATATATACACATATAATGTGTGCATTTGGTTTGACAATTACCGACTTCTTTATTTTCTTCGACGTCTTTTGTACAATAATTATTAAATGGTCCATGTTCGTGTTAGATTTTTCAATGCATTAGTTGTTTACAGATGAGGCATATTACAACATGATTATAGGTAAGGATTATTAAATAATACTTATTTTTATAAATATTAATTATTAGAAGTACACATTATGTTAAATTAATTTCAAAGTTCAATGCTCGTATAAAAAACACCACAAAAGGCCATATTGGTAAATCAAGGAACAGAATCTTAGTTACATATGCCAGCATAAAAATGGCTACTTAACAATGCTCATAAGCAATTATGATAGGGAGTCTGTTATCCCCAAAACTTCTAATTTGTTTTACTAAAAGTAAATTTGTATGATGTGACAATTAAGTAGATCGTATGCGTTTGATTCCCTATGTATTAAACAACCTCATGATCCCGTGTCAAGGTTTGAACATAGAGAATGCTACTACGGAGTTGTGTCCACCAAAACCAAATGAATTTGAAATGGCTGCAAAACAATTTTTGTGACTCTATCAAATTCTAATGCTGTCGGTTCCAGATTCTAAATTTGCAGAACATTTGTTAGAATTAAATAAGGATGTCAGAATGAAGGGATCAATAGGTATTTCTTACGAATTGGTTGATTGTGGGATGCACCCATCCTGTTTGAATTGCTTTGATAGTAGCAATCGCTTTCATGCCACCTGCTGCTGCCATACAGTGTCCAATAATCGACTGAAAAATATAAAACATGATAGTGTCAGTATGGAGTTGATGTCGTGGAGACAATGAATTATGAGGAAGTTCACCTTTGTAGCGTTCACTTTGATCCCTTCAGTTTTCTTAAATATGTTCTTGAGCGCGTATAATTCAGCTACATCGCCAACCACCGTGGATGTTGCATGCACGTTAATATAGTTTACCTAAAAGACATATTTTGTTTGACACTGTGAACAATAATTGACTTGCTCCCAAACAGTCAACTAAGTCAACCAAGGGTTCCTGGTCAACTAAGTCAAGCTATGAGAGAGAAAGTGATCAATTTATGATCCGGTGTAAGCACAGTGTATCCCCGGGTCGTTATGTCCCAGCGAGATTGAAATTGTGTTTTTGAAAACGTTCTAGAATGAGTGATTTGAGGAAAGTAACCAGATAATGATTTTGATTTGATTATACACTACTGATTGCTTGAAATGATAATGGAACAATATTAACAAACACAAAATTACAAATAATCCTAAAAACGTAAATGCATGCTAGAAAAGTGGGAATATGCAAAAGTAAACTACAGGGGGTGAAAATGCAACTTTTACAAACTTAAAATGAAAAGAAAATTAAATTAAAAAGAAAATTGTTATTTTTTTTATTATTTTAATATTTAAATACTAATTATTAAATAAAACTTATTTAAAAAGTTAACAAAAACTAATTAAAGTTAAACTAAAAATGATTAGGATTACAAATTTAACTTAGAAATTTGCAAAATTAATTTCTAAACCTTTAAAATAACTTAAAAGAAATGTAAAAATTGAAAATAAATATTTTTGTCTTTTTGTGGATTTAATACTAATTAATTACTAATTATATTAATTAAACTAATTTAACTAATTTAAATTAATAATAATACTAAAAATGACTTAGGAAATTATGAAATATTTTATAAAACTAATTAACTAATACAGGAACCTTAATAAAATTATAAAAAGTTTATAAAAACTAATATTACACTATTTTATTAATTATTTACTCAATTACTAATTAAAAACTATTTAACTAATTTAATTTAGAATAATAGAAAATGAACAGTAATAATTATGAAAATATTTTCTAAAAATACTAAATGAGTTATAAAACCTAGGAAAAATATAAAAAATTACCTAATGATTAAATTTAAACAGTAGAGGATTTTATTTTTGGTTTTTCAATTAAAACTAATTTAACTAATATTAATTATTATAAATACTAAATTAACAGATAAAAATCTAAGAAAATTATTATAAATACTACAAGATGTCAGGAAATTATTAAAAATATAAAAATGAAAATTGCTTTTTGAAAAGGCTGAACAATAAGCCAAATGGCTTAAATAGAAGCTATCACTTTTTTAAAAGTGATGATTTTTTGGATTTTCTTTTTGACAGATGATTATACACTAAAAATATGGAACTTTAACAAAGACAAACTTTTTATAACTTAAAAAAAGCACTTTGGACACAAAAATGCTTAATAGATTAGATTTTTTGATTTTTTATAATGAAAAAGCTATTAAAAAGCTACACAGTACACACAAGCTAGTAAATAAGATGCAAACAACTTATATGCACACAAATTAAGCAGGAAAGAGAGAAAAAGCACACTGGATAAGCCAAATCACACAAATAAGCACTTATGCAAATCACAGAACCAAACAGACTACAAAGGGTTATTGTAGGCCTATGTGGGGCCCTCAAATGAGCTCAGGGGTCCAAAAGAGCTTTTGAACCAATAAGCCAACCTGGGGAGCTTTCAAATAAGCCAAAAAGCAAACCCTAATTCCCACAAATAATCCCTGTGTGAGCTTGTGAAGTTTGGTGAAAAAGCTTGTGTACACTGAGTATTCAGTATAAAAGAAGCTACTAGCAGCCCTATCAAATAAGCTTGGAAATGCAAAATAAGCCCTGAACTATCAAGATGGGTTGCTTGGCTTTCCAAAAAGCCAAGAATCATGCACTGGGGCCCACTAATAAGCTCTATGGAAGCTTATGAAGATGGGTGAAAAGCTGTGACGCAGGGGAGGTTACAGACCAACTAGTCAACTTTGAGACCAAATTCAAGTGAGCAAATGAGTTACAAACTGGATTTTTCTTTTTCAAATGTGTTAACAAGCAACAAAATAACTCAAAACAACAATCATTTTAGATTTCCAATCTCTATTAAACCCTAGAAATCACAAAGAAAATTTTACTATTTCACTGAACATGAAAACTTTTGACTTTTTGAGATTTTACAAATGTTTGACCAAGGTGAGATTTGAATGGATCCTACTGTCTAATTATGTTATACTAAGATGAAATGAGATGAAATTAAGTCAAGTTATCTAATTCTAAGGTATTATTATGAAAATGGTACTTAAATTCTTGACAGATAACAAGAAATGAAGAATTAAAGGCTATTTTGACTTTTTATCAAACAAGGACTGTATTTTATGACTTATTACACTTACTATGACCTAGGATAACATGTTCAAACCAGAAACAACCACAAACACAGATTGTGTATCACAGATATCAGTAAAACCAAACACACCTTATTTAACACTGATTCTATGATTTCAAAGCATTTGACAAATTAAGACCACAAAACTATTTCCAAAGGTTCTTATATGATGTATTAAGATCACTCAAGCACAAAATATCAAGAACACAAGCATAAAACATAGATTTGTCAAATTTGCAATTTACACTGTGATGTTTCAATTTTTAGCACAAAGTTAATCCAATGAACAAGCAACCTATTACACACTTAATTATCTTATAAGGACACTAATTAAGCATTAAAACACACAGATAAGGTACTATAAGCACATGAACAGTACAATCTCAGAAATACAATAAAACTTGGAATTTAAGAAATTGAAAATGGAAAACCCCAACTCTAGCTTTACTAGAGTATCTCTAAGCTCAACAAGCTCCTAGCTTATCAAAGATAAGCTAGGAAAAGTCCATCTGGCCAATGCATTTAGACCACTTCCAAAGCTTTCCATGTCTCATATGCAAAGGTACCCTGTGGTGAGTTTTGTTTCTGAATTTTTTTACCTTTTTATGTTTTATTATGATTTATTAAGTCCTAAGTGAGCTTATGACATAGTAACTTAAAGCTTAGAACATCATTAAAGACAAAACAAAAAATTCAAATTGAAATGCCAAAACAGAATTTGAACTAAAGTACTTGAGTTTCTTGATTAAAAAGAGATCGAATTACATTAAAGGAACAGATTACAATGCTTTTGAAAGGATTTTAACTACTAAGAAATATAATTTAACTAATTCGGCATGAAATTTTAACTAAGTGAGTACACATTCTTCTCTTCTACTCCTCTTCCATTTATAGCAAAAAATTAGCGTTCCTTGAGGTCCACTTGAGCTTTCCCACTTCAATCTTGGCCCTTGGATTGGTTTGAGATGATCTTGACCGTTTAAATGGTTTTGGCGCCAAAAGTGAGGAGAGAATTTTGGACAATTATAACAATTGGGGGGTGGCAGCATTTAATGCTGAGGTGAAGGGTTAGGTGTAGTAGGTTGGGCGGTGGAGATGGTGGGAGGTGATGGGGTGGTGAGGTGATGGTTGCAGAGGCAAGTGGGAGGGAGAAGGGGAGAGGGAAGGTGGGAACGGGGTCTGGTTTATTATAGAAAAGGGAAATTGGGCTTGTGTTGTTGGGCCAGAGACAAAAAAAAGGCTAAGGGGTGAAAAAGGGTGGGTTTGTTTTGTTTTTGGACTTGGACTTATGGGGTTTATGAAGTAATAGTTTGGTCCGTTTGGTTTGTAGTGTAATAAAGCCCAAGGACTAAATTTGTAACATGCTGTTTTTCTAGGGACTGAAGTTGACAACTTTCTAAACTTATCAAAAGGGTTATTCTTGCCAAGGTTGAATAGTATAAGGACCACTTTTGATAAGTTCTAATTTTTGAATCTCCAGGGACTAAAATTGGCAAGTCTTCAAAGTACAGGGACCAAACTTGTAAATTCTTCAAAGTTTTCACCAATGGATCATTTTTGCCAAAGTTTCATAATACAAGGACCATAATTGTAATTTTCCAAAAGATTTTAATCCTAGGGGCTATTTTTGACACTTTGCAAAGTTCAGGGACTAAACTTGTAAACTTTTGAAACTTTTCATCAAAGGACTAATTATGACAACTTGTGATTTTCTAAGGACTTTTGTTGACTTTTCTTTCAAAATTAATGCTCAGGGACTAGATTTGACAAGTTTTGAAAGTTGAGGGACTGAAACTGCCAATTGTGCAAACTTTGTTCGTTTTTCATTTTTTTTCAAACATTTTGCATCTAAAACATATAAAACACAACCCTAGGATATTTTCAGTATTTTGATGCATATTTGGGTGTTTGTGGATGTTTTGGCAGTTCAGATAAGACAAAAATGATGAGTATTTACACACTCATCAATAATCTCGATATTTGCTTCATATGTAATTAACGATAGACAAAGGACTAAATATGTTAAGTAGATAGTTAATAACCGTTTTATGGTTATGGCGGTTATGGTAGTTGGTAGTTAATTCGGTTATACCGAATAGACACAAACGAAGGGACACACCCTTTCGTTCCCTATATATATGTAAATATGCAACGATGTAATGGTTAGACAAAATAGTTATTTAGTAATATTAGCAATTCATATTCGACTCATATTGGTACAACATTGGCATCAGAGCAAGCGTTACACACGCTCGTTGGGTACCAAAACATTGAACGAGGACATCAAACCAAGAAAAACGTACGCTGGAATTTTCTGTTTTCAGTGGGATTTATGTTGTTTTTTTCAAAAGAAGAACGATGCCTGGATAACTAGGAACGCAAGGGAGATAGTACACGATCGAACTTGTGTGGAGTTGCAAACGTAAGCATCAAACGTAATTGGTGGACTGTTTTGTTGTGATCTCTGGAACGCGACAACAAAACAAGAAGGAAGAACAATATTGTTACAACAAACTTGTTGGTGACTGCAATAACGCGACAACAAGGAAAGGAAAACTCTTGAAGCTTGAAAGGATAGCGTGGAACAAGAGTAGTTGCTGTTAACACGACAAGGAAGAAGAAAAACACGACGTCAAGTGGGATAAAACTTTGTGAAAACCGGTTGTAAAACAAACACAAAGGGAAGAAGGAACGCGTGATAAACGCAAGATTTAAGGTCATTGTGGACACGGTTGAAAGGATACCGAGAAGAAGACAATCAAGGATTGTTTTTGGAGAAAACGTTTGGCGATACAAGAACAACAACAACAACAATAACGGTGAAAAAAAACAAACAAATCGTTTGTTCAGAGAAAGAATACCGAGAGGTATTCAAGGGTGTTGTGAACGCGGTGTGGAATAGAACCAAGGAGAACAAGAAGGAGTTCAAGGAGTATTGTGGAAAACATTTGGGAAAGGCACAAGTAACAAAAAAAAACAACAAAAAAAACAAACAACACGTTTGTTTTGGAAATAATACTGAAAGGTATTGAAGTATTTTTTTTGTGTGGCAAAGGAGACTTGGATTTCAAAGGAAAACAACAACAACATAACAAGATCGACTTCTTAGAAGGATACCGTGAACAAAAAAAGGTCTAGGGCACGTTTTGTTGGAATAGAAACAAGTCGACACACAAAAGCAAAAGGGCAACGTGGGAGCAAGTGTGGTATAGCGAAGAAGGAACTTGTTTTGGTTTATTGAGACAAGAAACAATTCGACAACAAATAAAGAAAAAGGAGGCCGAGAGTTTTCTTTCATTATTGCTTTACGAATTGATTTGAAGGCAAGAAATAAACAACGAGGGAACAACAACAACACGTTGGTGAACAAGGGAAAAGAAAAAACGTTGTTGGTACAGCATTCAAGTACCAATACATGAGAGGGAATACGTTTGTGTTTAACAAAACAACGAGGTCACAATTCAAATTTTTGGATTTCTATTATATTGAGATAGTATAGAAGTCTATTTTGTACTATTAGGAAATCCCGAGAACTATATATTGATCCCGTACTATTAGGATTCCTGGAAAACTATTTCTATTCCCATATTATTAGAAATACTACACTAGTTAGAAATTTCCCATACGATTAGAAGGTGAAGATTATAAACACTTATAAGATGGCCGGTGACGATACAACTAACACATCGACAACATTAAAACCCGTTACACCAATTGCACAATACCAATGCCCTAAACTGAAAACCATAAACTACACAGTTTGGGCTATACAAATTAAGGTTATACTAGAAGCACATGGTTTATGGGAAGCAATAGAACCTAAGGAAAATACGCAAGTAGATGATAAGAAGGACAAGGCAACGACGGCCTTCCTATATCAAGCGTTGACCGAAGATGTGATTTTACAAGTAACAAGTTGTAAAACGGCAAAGGAATTATGGGAATCGTTAAAAAGGAGACATGTTGGAGAAGAAAGAGTGTAGCCAGCACGGTTACAATCATTAATGATTGGATTTCAAACACTTCAAATGAAGGAAGATGACACGGTGGATGCATTTACGGCTAACTTAAACGGCTACGCCACTAAGGCTAAAAATTAGGGAAAACTTTGGATGAATCACTCTTAGTACGAAAACTATTAGATACCACACCAGATAGGTTCATTCAAATAGTAGCATCCATAGAACAAACGAATGATCTCGACGATATTACCTTAGATGAGATCACTCGAAAACTCAAGGCATTCGAGGAAAGGATAAAACTCCAGAAAGGAGGACAAGTGGAAAGCCAGGAAAACTTACTATTCGCACATGGCGAACACTCGAGAAAAGGAAGGTGATTTAGTAAAAACAGAGGTAGATCAAACTTTTCACGAGGAAACTGGCAAAATAATAAAAATAAAGATAACTCAAATGAGGAAAGCTCAACTCACAAAGGAAAGTCAAAAAGGAATAAATGTGAGTGAGATAAAAGTAAGGTACAATGTTTCAAGTGTGGAAAACTTGGACATTATGAGAGAAACTGCAGAGGAACATCGACAACTCAGGAACAATCAAACCTTATCTTAGAAGACCATGAACCATCACTATTAATGACTACACACGAAACTGAACACGAGGAAGTTTTGTTGAACGAAGGACAAATTCAACCCGGAAAATATGCTACAGCAGATGCAAGCATATGGTATTTAGATAATGGTGCAAGTAACCATATGATGGGAACCAAGAGTCATTTTAAGGATATTGACGAAAGCATAACTGGACGCGTTCGTTTTGGAGATGGATCGTATGTGGAGATAAAGGGTAGAGGCTCTATATTCTTAGGATGTAGGAACCAAGAACAAAAGATAGTCTCGGATGTTTACTACATTCCAAACCTCAAGAGCAACATACTTAGTCTAGGACAACTTACGGAGATAGGTTGTAAGATTATCATGGACGGAAACAAACTGACTTTGTATGACAAGAATAAGAATTTGTTGATGAAAGTAGAAAGATCTAAGAGTCGACTTTACAGTATTAGACTACAAATAGAAGCACCTATATGTATCTTAGCAAATGTAGATAACCAAGCATGGTTATGGCACGCTAGATTAGGTCATCTGAACTTTGACGACATCAATAAGATGACAAGGAAAGGTCTAGTGGAAGGAATACCAAGAATAAATCATGCATGACAGATTTGTGATGCATGTTTAATAGGAAAACACAGTAGAACACCATTTCCAAATCAAGCTAAATTCAGATCAAAGAACCCGTTGGACTTAGTATATGGAGACCTCTGTGGTCCTATAAGTCCAGCCACACACACTGGATAGAAACTCATTTTCTTGTTGGTGGAAGATTGTACATGTTTCATGTGGGCCTACTTTCCGACGTCGAAAGATCAGGCATTTAGCACTTTCAAGGAATTTACACAACAGATTGAAGTGGAGATGAAAATGAAATTAAGGATGCTAAGAACAGATAGAGGAGGTGAATTTACATCTAATGAATTCACCAAATACTGTAATGAAAATGGAATAGCAAGACAGTTGATAGCACCTTACTCACCACAACAAAATGGAGTAATGGAGAGAAGAAATAGAACAGTGTTATCAACTACGAGGAGTATGATGAAAGCGATGAAGTTACATTTAACTTTTTGGACGGAAGCAGTTAAACATGCCATTTACATACTCAACAGGGTACCTACAAGAACCCTGGTAGACAAAACTCCATATGAGGCACTCTACGACAGAAAACCAAACTTGGAAAACCTAAGGATATTCGGATGCACAGCTTATGCGATGATAACAATACCTCACTTGAAAAAGCTGGATGACAGAAGCATATCAATGATTTACTTAGGAGTAGAGGAAGGATCAAAAGCATGTAGGTTATATGATCCAATAGGAAAGAAGAAACACGTTAGCAGGGATGTAAAGTGTATGGAAACAAAACTGTGGGATTGGGATAATAGTGGAGAGGATACAAGTACACAAGACACATTTTGGGCTAGTTTTGTGGTAGAAGGAGTTGACAATGAAAATCGTACACTAGTCAACATAGAAAACAACGATAACACGTATCAGGAACAGGAACCAATTCTTGATCCAGACTCACCAATCACACCACCAACATACACTTACAACCCTCACTCAGGAGATGAAGAAGAAGCTACTCTTAGTTCATCAGGAAGCTCAGAACATAGATTTGATGACAGACCGATACGAGGTTTCAAACAGATAACGGAAATCTACAAGGATGCACGTGAAGTAGAAGCAGAAAGTTTATTTTTCTCGAAAGAAGAACCCTGTAACTACAAGGAGGCATCAACAGATAAGAAATGGATTGAGGCCATGGAGATTGAATTGGATTCAATCAACAAGAATAACACATGGACTCTTACAACGTTGCCAACGAATCAGAAGGCAATAGGACTCAAATGGGTTTAAAAGACCAAGAGGGATGCAAAAGGAAAGATCATCAAATACAAGGCATGGTTAGTAGCAAAAGGATATGTACAAGAACAAGGAATAGACTTCGATGAAGTATTTGCACCAGTTGCTAGGATAGAGACAGTTCGCATGCGAGTTGATATTTAGCACTAGCAGCCATACGCCTAAAAAATGACCTTTCGAATCACGTACCACACGCCTCCATGGTCGTTTATTGAAAACCAACGGTCAGCACATGTGACATTTTAGTGACTAAAGGTTACTCCAGCGGTAACATATAACACCAAACACTTGACCGATTTGTTTGACCATCGTAAAATATTTGTCAAGCAACATTCTTTAGTTAATATATGTTGAATAGAGGATAACTAGGTAAATATTCTTCTCCAACATTTAGTCACGTTTAAATACCTGGCGTCTAAGTGGACAGATGCAATCAGTCGGACCCATTAGTCACGCTTCAATAGATTACATATACATAATGCAATAAATATATGTCACACAATTGACAGTGTGACCATAAAAGATATCTCACATGTCACACGAAACGTACTTGCATAGTACTGTGGCTAATCTACCTGATTACATATAGTCAAGATTGCTAAACACATATATATTAATCAAACGTAACACACTGTATTCTTTGCTTAAATATCTAGCCACATATGAATTTGAAAGTGTGAACAACTAAAAACATCTCAGTTGAAGCGTTTAGTCTACGAAATGCATTCAGAGTGACAAATAATATGTCCACACTTGAAGAGGTGACTAAATGTCAAATACATAATGGTCACACAACTAAAACCATAACGAACAAGGATTAAGTGTAACGAAAGTTACTGACAAGATATAGTAAACGTAAGTTTATATATGTGTGCTTAACAGTTTAATGTGTGTATTGCTTGCAAATCACTAATTTGTATAGTGCACATTATTTAGCACATCATGTGACTATAGGCTTACAATATGTCCACCATATCACAACATGTGTATCAAAAATGGTGTTTATGGCATTATAAGGGTATTTATGTGACAATACTTTCAAAATAGTCACATTGTGAAGTTCATGTGACTATTTATTATAGCAAAATTGGAAGCAGTTATCATATAACTTGATATTAAGTCAGTTACATATGCTATTACACCAAATTATACGTATAGTACACAGTTAATTGCTGCCCAGTAGTCAAATGCCCAACAAAATCATCCCTTACATCATCAAAAATTCTTTCTAATCTCCCAGCTCTTTTTTACACCTGGACCAGAATTGCTTCATTTTCTTGATCCTTGTTTCCAATCTTTTACTTCTAAAAAATATACTCATCTTTCAACCTCAGCCTCTATCACTTTGCTTATCAATAACCCTTATCAGATTTCAGTCCTCCATGGTATGAAATGATATCACGTTTGCTCTCTCTATCTACATTTTGAAGGATCTCATCATCGAAGTATCAGATGTAATGAACACAAACCAAAACAAAAAAAAAAACAAAAAAAAATGATTCACAAACCTCATATCTACAGAATTATAATAGTGCACTCATATACTTCCATCTTTGCAATACTGTTGGATGACCTCGAGCAACTATTGGTATTGTTCTTCGATTGAGATAAACTTCTTCCTTTCAGCTGTATAATTTCATCTCATTCATCTTTTGTTCTGGTGTACTTTTCGCCTTCTTCTTGATCGTATCATAGTGAAAGATCAGCATACTTTAATCATTATTCATCGAAGATTCCAAGAGTGTTTTGTTTTGCCTCATCCTTTCAAATGTTTCCTTCTTGTTCAGTCCATCGATTGTACCATTCCTCTATAAGGTAGCTCAGCTTTCGACCATGCATAAACTAGACACTCTTGCCTTTATGCCCTCTATAACTTGCTTCTGTGCTATCTCTATCTGATTGATTCTTTTCTCTATCACAATTCTTTTAGATTATTACTTTTTTCGTTGTTTTGAGTCTGTCGTGGTGTGAGTGTGTGTAATGGGTCTTTCAAAAAGAACATGTGGTATCGGCATAGTTTTGTTGTGTAAAATCGATTTTGCATAAGTGTTTTAACAATGCTCTACCTTTGA
>LBNU01024920.1:49017-62471 GCA_014162995.1 Artemisia annua | reverse complement strand
AAATATGCATGTTTTCCAGAATTCCTCTCAAAAGTACCTAAAATGACAAAAGGAACGATTTAGGGCAATATTTGATCACATTTATACGAATTAAGGCTTAAATGACCCCTTAAAAGCGTAACACTTTTCGTCTCATCAATTCAAAACTACTTTTGTAAACACCCCCTCACCATCGACACCACCAGAAAGAACCACCATATTTGACGGGTTTTTTAGCAATCATCTTTGTGAGGTTTTTTCTCTGTGATGACGATATCATCATCACTATCCTCATATCTCTTTAGCCCCAACATCATCTTTTATCTAAATCATCTTAAAAACCTATAAAACCCAAAGAATGGAACCACCACCCATCATCCTAAAACATTGAAACACATCCCTTCATCAGCCTCACATCAATCAGTGGCGGCGTCCAGATGTGTAATAAAGGTGCCGGAAGTGGAGCCAATGTGTGTAGTTAGAGATGGTGGTGTTTCGATTCTTTTTTGGTGTTTGAAAGAGGATGAAGTGGCAGAGTGATAATAAGGTGGAGGATGGTGGATAATATGTGGTGGGGAAGCTACTGGTTGTTGCAGGTTTGTGATAGAGAGATATAAGATGAAGTTGAGTGATAGATGGTGAAGTTGAGATGAGAGGCTAAAGTGTTTCTTGTTTAAGTGTATTTATAATGTATCATCTATTAGATGAGATAAATGATGTTAAAATACTTAAGTTGCTCTCCTAAAATGAATTTGTGCCAGTTAGATCCATAAGTTCATAAACAATTCATGTATAAATGTTTGGGATTGAATTTTAGAATCAAAATATAAAAAAGACTATTTTACCCTCATATGCCTTGCACTTGAGGGGATTTAACGGGCACATTTAACGGACATCCAAGATAAGGATGAACAGTGTTACAAAGTTTTAAGGTAAGGACGATTCATGCAAAAAAAAGATGAGGGACGGTACTAGTGATTTTGGTATAACCACAGGGACGAACAGTGTAATTTACTCTTTTGTAATTTTACAAAAGTATAAGGACCGTAGATGTAACTTATGTAATAACTTTATATATACTTCATTTCTCACTGTTTTAACTAACTTTTCAATAATACAAAGCGGTTACCATTTTAATTCTCTATGATATTTCATTCCATCTTCTTGATTCTATAACATTTCCACTATAGTCAAAGCATGGGATATAGATTATACAAGGAATCTATGTAGTTCGTTTAGCAACGTCCTTTGTAAGAGCCTTCTCCTTTGCTTTTGTTTCCCCTTGCGGTTTGGAGCCCGGTATTCCATTTCCCCACTTCTTTATGTACTCCTCACACTTGTCATTGAAGTTGGCCTGAAATGACAACAACTAAAACCATAAAATTTCCTAAACATTATATACGGTTTATCGAAGTTATTTTATACCAAAGATAACTTTGATTCAAGATTATGTTGAATTCCATATTATCTTCGTCCTTGACTGTAGTCCAGCAAAGAGCCGCCGCAAGTTCTGATGGACGATTTGACATATAAAATACTAGTTAGTCAACTTTGATGTTGTTATCAAGAGACTATAAATATAAACATTATGCTAAGCACTTACAGTTCCTAATCAAGATTTTTCCTTCATAATGTTGTAACGAATTTCTATCTTTATACACAGGGCAGGAAGCTAGACAACCATCTCAATGGGTTCCAGATCATGAGCAATGATTACCAATTATGCCTTGTTCTAGACGGGGCAGAGATAAAGGAAAAGGTAACTTTTGGTTACATAAACAATAGTCGAAAGATAAAAAGGTAACTTTTGGTTACATAAACAATAGTCGAAAGATGCTTTGGAACAGTGCTATGGTTCAAACCAAATCTGACAACAATAGGGTTGCATTTAGTTGTAGATTTTATTTTATTTTTCTTTTTCATTTTTAGTTTCTTAAAAAGGGGCAATTACATATATCCCCATTAAAATTTGCATATTTACATATTTTTTCCAAAATATGTTTAAACACCATTGTACATTATGCATTAAAAACTTGTGTTTTGCGACAATATGCAAATATACAAGTTTCATTGAATATATATATATAAATCCCGATCCTTAAAAAAAAGAAGGGATTTTTCTCTAGAGAAGAGTTGAGAACTTTGAAAATCTGTTTAGACGATGTTACATTTTTCATTTTAAAAATCAAGAAATGTAAATTGGACTTTTCAGTTTTTTAGTTACAATTTGAGAAGTGAGACTTTCATTTCTTTTGAAATTGGTTTGAAAAAAAAATGTGAATAAACCGGTGTCCAGGTTTTTCTTTATTTCTATTAAATTCTTTTTAGAAAAGTAGGGTATTTCTCACAAACTAAACGCACCCTAGAGGTTGCGTTTAGTTTCTACGAAATATTCTCAATTTTTCATTTTGATTTTCTTGAGAACGAAGACTTTTCTTCCCATGGAAAAAGTTAAGAACTTGGAAAAACCCGTTTAGATGGTGTTAATATTTCTAGTGAAAAGAAAAGTAGATAAAGGTAAACCGGACTTTCAGATTTCTAGTTAAAATTTGAAAAATGAGATTCTTTTAGAAATATTTGTCAAAATATGTGATTAAACGACATTCTGTTTTTCCATTTTTCTCTAAAAATTTTCCTAAGAAAAATGGAGTATTTTCTCACAGCTAAACACGCCCTTGAAATGCCAAAATTTGGTGATGTATTTGACTTTCAATTCTTCAGACTATTCAAAGTCGAACAATCAATTTTAGTTTAAGTTGGATTCCACCTCCAATGCTAATATGACCCTCTTCAACCCTTCATGACCCGTTCGATCCGCTCTGTCAAGTCATGAAGGATGACAATAACCTAGTTCAACCCGTCAGATTTTTTAGTCCTTACCCAGTTCAACCCATTGATGCTAAAAAGTACTTTACCCGTATGAACCGGTTTCACTAGCTCGGTTTTGTTTGTAAACTTACACACATACTAATAATTAATTGTAACCATAAAACCAAATTTTGTTAGAACTTATAACAGTGAACTGAAAATGAAATTAAAATTACAAATATTAACAAACTCATGAAATGTGCTATTATTTAAAACAACATAAAATGTGATAACGAAAAAGATTTCAATAATAGATAGAGACATAGAGTGACCATTGCTGGAGAAGGAGAAACAATAGGTGTCTGGGCTGAGTGGGCCTGGTTCATTTTTCAGCCAAACCAAAAGTGAACGTTTGTGAAAGGCTTAAGTTTCAATTAAGCCCATTTTTTTTTGTAAGATTTGTATCATTTTTTATTTTGTTACATTGAATGTTTAAATGATAACAAGGTGTTCGCGCCCGCCGCGTTACGGTGGGCATTTTTGTCATACGTTTTTTTGTTTTAGGTTTGATGCTTTGAAAGTTTTTGACAAGCATATTCAGCCATGATGCTATGTTGTTTTGTTTGTAGTTTTTGTTTCTATTTCTGAATAATATGTTGGTTTAGGTTTATGGTATTTATGTTGGGCCGCCTATCGGTGGGCTCAGTTTAGGTAGTATATGAGCCTTTAAAATAACTTAATGGGTGCAATTTGTATAGTCTTGTTGAATGCAGCAAAAAGCCCAACAACGAAATAATATTTTATGGTGCACAACGCTCAAACTTGTGCCCCATAATATATATAGACAATTTTCATCGTTCAAAATTAACTTTTCATGTTACTATATTCGGCTGTTTTAATTTAATTAATAGCTAAAAGTAAAATAACAAAACTTAAATGTAACTCTAAATAATTGGTTAAAAGTGAAAACTATAATTATGAGAAAGTTAGCTATAATTAACCTGTGTGCTTATTGTTTGTCAATAATTATTTTGAGACGAAAGAAGTACATGTTTAATTAGTGAATGTGATAATTGTTTTTACAATGTTCAGGCGATAACCTGTGATGCTTATTTATTGTAACGTTATTGCTGAGAAATCCTAACCTTGAAAGACCAAATGGAATCATTAGTCATACGATTGAATCGTTCTGTCACACGGAGTATTGGTTATCAGCTGTATCATATCATAACGCCCGATTGGAAGGGTGTGCAGAAGGTGCGGTCGCACAGGGCCGTCAATTTTGTGAGGCCTCCTAATTTTACAACTTATCATTATAGATGTACAAGCAGCAACAATAAGCCCTTTAAGATTTGCTAAGGGACCATATTATGCAAACCCAATACAACAATTAGTCACTTAAGACTTTTGTGTATTTTACATTTTTGTTATTTATCTTTTTGCTGTGACGAAGGGAGGACATGACTTCTCTTCCTTGAACATTGAGGACATAACTAAATGTAGCTAACTCATAATAGAAAACTCGTATGGTATGTGTAATATGGTTCGAATTTGTAAGATTTCTAGAGAGAAGTTAGAGAGAGAAAGTGGAAGAGTTTGGAACCTTGAGAGAAACTTGGTGAATATTAGATTTCAAGTGAAAGGTCCAACCCTCTCCCTTGGTGGGAGAGGGTATTTATAGTTACATAATAATGCCCCCTAAAATGGGCTGTAGAGTGAGCTGACAGTGGGTAAAGACCCGACTCAACTCCACGAGAACTACGATATTAAACTACATCTATACTACTACGATAAATACTACGAGCTACTTAATGCTAAACAAACTCGGGGTGACCGAGTATTTTCATATAAATATTTATATTCCTAACAATCTCCCCCTAAGGGAGGTCACCCCGGAATTACAAACTTAATTCTAGCATGCTAATCGTGTAGTTAACTTTGTAGCTCGTACACATTTATTCTTCATAGTCATAAAAACTTTGTGCCTTCAGTAGTGGACTTTTGATGACCGTTCTTATGTTTTGGATGATCTTTGAGTATTCTTGAAGTTCATCATCCAATGTGTGTCTTCAAGTCATCTTTCAGCAACATTGTCTCCATGTGATATAGTGATCTTTGTAGCGCCATGCTCACACTTTTCTTTATCATGATTGTCAGCATCAGAGTAGCGGAAGAATTGTTGAAGGCTTATCAATTATCATAATTTCTTTGAGTATGTTGATGAAGTGTGAGCATGAGGTGATGGATCGGCATCTTTTCTGCAATCAGCTGCATAAGACAGTTAGCAATAAAACGTCTGGTACTTACAGGTTCAGACGTCGAGATTGTTTACAACATAGTGTGAAAACTTTATCTAATTCTTACCAAGGCCGTTCCTGAATCGGATACCCTCGAAGGGGCTTACAAGATCTACCGAAGTAGATCAATGATTAGGTGAGTCGCTGGAGATCACTCCACGACTGTAGTCCGTTTTGAAACCGCCACGATCACTAAGCGTAATCCACAAGGAATTACCGAAGTGACCTACTTTCAGGGCTGTTTGATGTTGACCCTGGCAGGAATTTCCATTCAATCACTAAGAGTCACAATTGTAACTTCCCTCATAAATGTTCTGGCAGATTGCTAAGATCTGCATAGAACTCATAAGTTTACCACTGGTGTCCTTAATGTTGAACAACCAGGATAGAAGTATCACGTGTTCCTATGAGATCTTTTGATGCATCTCGTGGCTCTAGACTTGATAAGTGCATGATTTGGTCATCGGAGACTGGAGCGGTATGTCCTGTTTCAATATCAACATGGCTCGTAATGAGCAGTCGATAGATTATGCAGGGTTCCCCTTGAGAATGAAACAAGCTTTTTTGAGAGAACTTGAGTGGCTTAGAAGGTTAAGTGCAATGCGTCACTGGGTCCATGACGTCTTGTCTTCAATACCGGTGTCGCCTTAACAACAACCAGTAGCATATGAATTGAACCCGGTTTCTGCCCTAGGGTTGAATAAATGGAGGGCTATTTCTTTTCACCCTTTCTCATTTCATTTCTTTTTAATTCATCAACCCCTTCTTTCCCCTTTCTCACATTACTCCTTTTTTCATATTCATACCTAAGGACTTTCTAATACTATGTATTCGGTATTGTCCTTGGGTAGATCCCTCCGGCTCTGGCGGATCATAGGACGGTTTTCCTAACCATAGCCACCTTATAACTTCATGACTATCCTTTGTTGCCGTTTAACTAAATATTTGAAAAATCTCTCAAAGTGTTTAGGATTAAAAAACACGTTTCGCTAACACTTTGAGAGTTTTATACTTTTCAAATACTCCCCCTTAACATGTGCTCATACGTGTTAAGTTAAAATTTGCACATGTTGGGTAGAGTTCGCACCTTTTGAATTGATCCACCTTCAGTGAACAAAACCCATTCGAGACACGTTTACATCACTAGTTAGACTAGCTTGAAATTATTACCCATCCTGATCATGTTCACAAAAGGTTTCTCGAAACGGTACAATCTACTCAGACAAGTCCTTTCGATTCATGGCATTTTTCGTCAATTCATTGGTTAAGTCTGAGACACGCTCACATGAAATGCCAAATCCTTTTGTCACCATAAGCCATTTTGCTTCCCCTTAATATGTGCATTGTTATACGAAAGAGTTTGGCACATATGGGAAAGCATATATTTAAGTCCAAAACATCATATTTTTATCAGATTTTCATATTTAAATCACATTCTCTCCCCCGATCCAAAAATTTCAAATCTTTTGAGATTTTGTGATCCCAATTGATTTAAATACGTTTAGAAAATATGGGAGAAAATGTGGTCAGATTTTAATATATACTGATTCTGAAACGAGCTGATGCTCCCCCTCAAACCAAGAAGGAGAGTGTCTGAACACTACTGATGGTGCACAAAGTTTTTGAAAGGTGCAGAAATTTTGAGCAAATACTCTCCCCCTCAATTAATGACCCGTTTTCTAGTGAAAGAGCTGTAGTCATTACATTGAGCTTCAAGTATTTGTGAAAATTTAAGTCCAATTACCCCTTGTGTACCGCAAAATCTCTCCTGAAGAATCATAAAGATAGATTTTGTGAAGTAAAGAAGACTTCTCTTCTTATACAAGAAATAATGCACTGAAACGTACATTAAATCGAAGAAACACGGATGTAAAGTAATCCGTGCCCGGGTGAACTTCACCCAGTGGGAGGAACAACCGTCTTTTAGGTGACGTGCTTTCCCCATTTTGAAAAGCGGGTTGCTATCTGAAGTAATAGCAAGCCATTATGACATGTTTTAACCATTTATTAGAAATTCTGCTCGAGCTTCATTTAAAGTCCCGTGCCATTATTGAATTACATTTCTAGGATCGTAAATGTTATCGATAAACAGAAGACATTCCTAAAGAAGAACTATTTTTGGTATTTTTGGGTTTTTCTGGTTTTTACGGTTTTTTGTAGGTTTTATATTTTTTTTATTTTCTTTTTAGTTTTAAAAGATATGTACAAGGATATGTGAAGCGAATTCATCACTCCTCATTCTCTTCCTGAAGNATCGATAAACAGAAGACATTCCTAAAGAAGAACTATTTTTGGTATTTTTGGGTTTTTCTGGTTTTTACGGTTTTTTGTAGGTTTTATATTTTTTTTATTTTCTTTTTAGTTTTAAAAGATATGTACAAGGATATGTGAAGCGAATTCATCACTCCTCATTCTCTTCCTGAAGACTTTTGAGTGACTCTGGTGTAAGGCTCTTCATTCCAAGGCGCGGGAGAATGAATTGAAACCGTTCTCTTGGGAGTGCCTTAGTGAAGATATCTGCCAGCTGAAACTCTGTCCTCATGAAATAAAGTTCCAATACCCCCTTTTCAACTTGTTCCCCAATGAAGTGATGTCGAATATCAATGTGCTTTGATTTGGAGTGCTGGACGTTGTTGCAGCAAAGAGCAATTGCACTTTTGTTGTCACAGTACATCGGAATCTTGTTGTAAGCAAAGCAATAGTCCGATAGTTGAGATCTCATCCACAAGATTTCAGCACAACATGAAGACATGGCAATGTATTCAGCTTCTGTGGAGGATATCGATGTACTCATTTGCCTTTTAGACGACCAGCTGACAAGTTTGTCTCCAAGAAATTGAGCACCTCCTGATGTACTTCGACGAGTATCTTGACACCCAGCATGGTCTGCATCTGAGTAGGCCGTGAGAGCTATAGCAGTGTCCTTAGGGTACCAGAGACCCATGTGAATAGTCCCTTGAAGATACCTAAAAACCCTCTTGATTGCTTCCAAGTGCTTTTTGGTTGGCTTGGATTGATACCGAGCACACATGCATACAACAAATAGAAGATCTGGCCTACTAGCAGTGAGGTACATTAAGGATCCAATCATGCTTCGGTACTTAGTTTGGTCGACTGGGATCCTTGAGATGTCTTCATCCAATTTTGATCTTTCAACCATTGGGGTGTCAACAGAGTCACATGACTTAAATCCAAACTTCTTCAAGATTTCATTAGCATACTTGGATTGATTTATGAAAATGCCGTTGGGATTTTGAGAAATTTGTAACCCCAAGAAGAACGACATTTGTCCCATCATAGACATTTGGAACTCAGAGGTCATCTCTTTTGAAAAACAATCACATTCCATAGGGTCAGAAGAGGCAAAGATAATGTCATCTACGTAGATTTGAACATGAAGTAGATGTTTGCCCGATTTCCTGGTAAAAAGTGTAGGATCAGCAACACCCTTGGAGAACTTGTTAGCTAGAAGAAACTTGGACAATGTGTCATACCATGCCCTAGGAGCCTGCTTTAGGCCATAGAGAGCCTTCTTCAAGTGATAGACGTGATTAGGACGCTCAGGGTCCACGAATCCTTCTGGCTGACTTACATAGACCACCTCTTTCAACTTACCATTTAAGAATGTTGTCTTAACATTCATTTGGTAGACAACCATATTCTGACTGGCAGCATTAGCAAGAAATATTCTTATGGCTTCAATTCGAGCAACAGGTGCGAATGATTCTTCAAAGTCTATGCCTTCTTCTTGACGGTATCCTTTAGCCACAAGATTAGCCTTGTTTTTCAGAACGCCACCATGCTCATCAAGCTTCACTTTGAAGATCCACTTGAGAGCGATAATCATAGCACAATCTGGGGGAGGCACTAATTCCCATACTTCAATTCGATCAAATTCATGAATTTCTTCTTGCACTGTAGTAAACCAGCAGTCTTTAGACAATGCATCTTTGAAATCCTTGGGTTTGGCTTTAGATAGCACGGAATTAAAGAAACACGACAAGGCATCGGTGGCAAGTTGTTTAGGTGTAGATACCGGACGTGAAGGGTTTCCAATGATGTTGTCAATCGGGTGATCATTTGTCCATTTTCTGAGATGCTTATGAGGTTGAGGGTAGGGAACTGATGATGCTGTATTAGGATCCCCTGATGATGCGGTATCATTTGTTGGGTCAGGGGCAAAGATGTTCACGAATGGAGCATCATTAGCAGAAGCAAACGACTTCACTTCAAAAGAATATCAATTGCAACCCCTTGATGTATAGAAGATGATTGAAGGTTAGATGATGTTTGCGAATCACTAGCAGATGGTGCATCTTGACCGAGTGATACAGACATAGATGGGCCATTTGAGTTGTGTTGAACTGGAGCTTCAACATCTGGAGGCAATGGTGGAACATCATTACTAGAGTCAACAGTTGGAGGCTCAAAATATTCATCAAACTTAGGATCAAACAGAATCTTCAATTCTTCGCTTGTGGGTGGTACATAAGGTGATGCAGGAGTGGGATGTTGTACAAGTACTGAACTGATAGGTCCAGGAGACAAAAGATTAGGTGGGATGTTGTACTCGGGTTCTTTTATTGTAGATTCGGTATCCCTTGCGATCTGGTGCATATCCAACAAAGACTCCAATATCTGCTTTTGCCTTAAGTTTACCCAAGTCTTCACTATCGTTGGTTGGGTAACATAGTGCACCGAACACACGTAGGAAGGAGAGGTCAGGTTTTCTTAGATGCACTAGCTCATAAGGAGTTTTATTGTGGAGAGGATGTATCAAAGATTGGTTTTGAGTGTAGCAAGCAGTGGCAATAGCTTCCGTCCAAAGAAACATTGGGGTTTTAGAAAATATCAGCATGGTTCGAGCAACTTCAACAAGGGTACAGTTTCGTCTTTCAACAACTCCATTCTGCTGAGGCGTGCGTGGAACACTCTTTTGGTGACTTATGCCAATAATTTCATAAAACTGAGTAAGTTGTTGGTTAACAAACTCTGTTCCATTGTCTGTGCGGATGATTCTGACAGTCTTATTGAGTCTAACTTGAAGTTGCTTGATGATTTTAATGATAATCTCTGGAGTTTCGTCTTTTGATCTCAAAAACTTCACCCATGTAAACCTAGAGTAATCGTCTACAATAACCAGAACGTATCTCTTCCCATTCATACTTTGCACTCTCATTGGACTGCACAGATCCATGTGAAGGGTGTGAAGAACTTCCGTAATGGTGTTGACAGTTTTGGGTTTGTGAGTGTGTTTCTTGCTTTTTCCCAATTGACAAGCCAAAAAAAGATGATCCTTTTCATATTTCAACCTGGGCATGCCTCAAACAAGATCTTTGCGTGTAAGTTCATTAATGGTGCCAAAGTTATAATGGTTTAACCGACGATGCCATAGCCATGATTTGTTCTTTGAGGCCTTAGAAAGCAAGCAAATGGGAGAGGATCGCATCATGTCTTCGATAGAGATGGTGTAAAGATTCGTGTCACGACTGCCTTTAAGTAGGTCAATACCATCTAATTCTCTAACAAAGCATGCATGTTTCCTGAATGCAACTTCGAGATCGGAATCACAAAATTGACCAAGAGAAAATAGATTGTGCCCGAGTCCGTCCACATAATACACTCTGGAGATCACGCTGTCACCAAACACATAATCTCCATAACCCATAATTGCCCCAAAATGGTTGTTCCCGAATCTAACTGTCCCGATAAACTGCTTCACGAAATTCCTGAGTCGTGAGCGATCCCCGGTCATATGTTTTGAGCATCCTGAGTCCAAATACCAAAGGACGATTTGTACGACCTACATTTGAAAACAGACAACGATGGATAACTGAAAAATGTGGATCCCCAAGTGCAACTGGGGTCCGTTTGGTTAGCACACACAAATTCAGGAGTAACAGGATTCACAGTAGCCATGGTTTTCTTAGTGGAAGCTTCACTATTGGATGCAGTGGCCCTAGTATCAAGGCATTGAGTCTCTAAAAGGAAGGTTCTACCAGTTGGCTTCCATTCTTTAACTATCTCACGCCTAGGATATGTCATTTTAGTTAAGGGGCACTTGTTTCCTAAAGTGAACTTTCGTCCAGTAGATTTCCATTGATAACCGACTTTAGTAAACATTTTTCCTGTGGGTCTCCATTGATATCCTACATTGGTGAATATCTTTCCTTTTGCTTTCCAAACACGTTTTTTGAGTTTAGATTTCCTAACTCTTTTAACGGGGGACCGTTCAGTAGACATCAAAAATGACACAACACAATCATCATGTTTACCAGAAATTAAGCAGTCATTACAAGTCTTACATGTAGCATCAGAATTCGAATTAATTACAGCACGCTTAAAGCAAATACTTGAATCAACACGATTCATTTCACTCAAACTACTGTTATTGTTCCTAAGGTGGTCTTCTACTTTCTTCCCATGAGCACTCTTAGCCGGCGTAGTCCTATTTTTCCTTGTATTGCGACTAGGCTTTGACCCGCTAGCTTTAGTGTCACTGTTTACTCCTGTAGAAGCAATGATGGGAACATTAGTTTGTTTAACTGCTGTTTGGTTTTCTTGTTTCGATGTGCTTGGTTCAGATGTCTTAAGTGGCACATCAAAGGTAACATGCTTGTTTTTAATCATAAGTGATGATGCAGTGAGCCTATCTTGCTTGTTGTCATTCTTAGGACATGTACTAATGGCATATTCTAAAAGTTCCTGAGATCGTTTAGTAAGAAAGCAGGCATCTAGAATAACACTATCCTGATTTCACTGTCCTATCCTCTTCTACAGTCTCGCGAAGCATGTCTAGACTATCCTTAAGATACGATAGATAAGCATAGTGAGCAGACCTATTGTTCCTAAGAGGAAGTGGGATATAAATATCATCAACATCATATTTTCTAACAGCAGAAACCTTTGGAGCATTCATGTCACCGATGGTGACTGGCATTTTTCCTTTCACCTTCGTCTTTAGAATTTCAATTTCATTAAGCAAAGAAGTTATTTTTTCATCGGTTTTCTCACGTGTGATTTTGATCGAATCGTATAACTCTTTGTAACGCTGTTTAGTATTGAAATTTTCAGATTGAAACCACTCAATATCATGATGTAATTTATTAATGGTGTCTTGATAGTGAAAATTCTGAAAATCTAACGACGATTGTTTATTGGTTTCAGTCACATCATACTTGTTTGACTTTAATTGGGCAATTTGAACCCTCAGTTTCCGAATCGTGTTAGTGTGAGCGTGAATCTTTTCATCACGTTTGGCTAATTCAAAATATGCATCAAATTTAGGAGCATCCGAAGATGTCTTGGCTTTTGAGATTTTAATTCTTTCTTCTAAATGTTGACACTTTAGTTGCAAATTAAGATTATCAACCTCTAGTTTTGACAAATGCGTGACCATGTTATCATGGTCATCGTTTTGAATTTTCTCACGCAATTTTAAATTCTCCCCCTCAAGCTCAACAACACGATTGTGGAAAACATTCAATGCAATAGACATCTCATGAAATTAGTAGACAGATAATGTAGATTCAGTAGCGGTATAAAACACATCCTGTGCAACACAATTAGCAATCAAATTCTCATTCATGATGAGAATATTTTTCCTCTCAATTTCACTATGTTTAAGATCAATAGCCAATCGTTTTCCCTCATTTTCCATTGTTTTATACACTTCTTTCATATTAGCCACATCTTTGTTTAGGGTTTTTGAAGTCCCTCAAAATGTTCTTTGAGAAGCTTAAAGAAAGGCAAAACCTCTGTTAAATAACATCGTTTTGTTTGTTCAAAACCCCTTTCCCCTTCAGTAATACCCGTTGGCATAATTCTCTTTTTACATGTTTTATCAAAATCAACAAATAATTGAGAAAGAACATATAGACTAATTAGAGTAATATTATGCGTGGGGAGAGTTAAAGGAACAAGATGCATGGGTGTATGTTGTGGGTATAACGTTGGGTCAACTATCTTAAACATGGTACGGGTTTCGCCCACAATTCTTTCTGCTTTCATTTTTTCTAAGTCTACATTCCAAAATACTTGTTCTGGAGCTAACTGATGAGACGAAAAATGTTACGTTTTTAGGGGTCAGTTTGAGTCCTAATTCGTATATTATTTGATCGGATTTCACCCAAAGTCGTTTCTTTTCTCATTTTAGGTACTTTTGAGGAGAAAATCACAAAAGAAGCATTTTCGGGCGTTTTTGGAGTGAAAACAAATGAGAGAAATGAGATGAGAAATAGACTTGGTTGATTAAGATCAATATGAAAGATGAAAGAACAAGAGTTTCCTTAAGATATGAAATTAACCAACAATATTAAAGAGTTACATAGTGTCCTATTTATAGGAGAGGGATAGGGCAACACTCCCTTC
>LBNU01024920.1:34935-46413 GCA_014162995.1 Artemisia annua | reverse complement strand
ATGACCTTAGATACTTACATCACCCATTTATGAGTGATCACAAGAAACATTATGGGTTTAAACCAGGTTTATTGGGTCAAGATGGATTATTAACTAGGAATCTCTCTAAGTTGATAGAAAATGATCCCTTTCTAGGAGGAAACTTTAATTCACCCAATGACCCAATTAAACTAGGTAAGGTTATGATGAATGGAGCACACCCGTTTGAGCATATAATTCATCCACCACTCTCTCCTCACGAGGCATACTTCCACCGAGATGGTGTGTATCGCTACTATCACCCGCACTTAATCCTAAGTGTAGGGAAAACCTCCCTTATTTCCGTTAAATAAGGGTAGAGTCAGGCTCGTGACTCGAACAAAAACAAGCGCTTCGTGGGAGGCACCCCATGCCTATCTTTGTTTGTTTTTATGTTTTTATTTGTTTCCGTATGCATGCTTGATGTTATTGTTTGAGATTTATGATTATAACTTGATTGTAAAAATGCTTTATTTTGTTTTTAACTTCGTCTTAATCACATATAAAGGTATTTTGCAAATGTTAAGTGTAAGGGAAATCTAAATAAGTTTAAAAGAACATATCGAAACATGAATCACAACAATAAATAATAAGCATACATACTCGTAATTGTTAGAGTCAAATGCTTGTATCGAGTCATAATGATTTTCTGCAGAATTTCCAGGAATTAAGACATAGGTTTTCCAAGAAATTTTCCGGAAACACAACTAAAACTTTCTGTCAGACCACTCTGACGGCGTCAGGGGTTAATACCTGACGACGTCAGGTGTAAAATTCTGGAATTTATTTGTTGATTAAGTTTTCTAACGGAACTTGTATGTTTGTTAAAATCTCATCTTATAAATTCCAGGAAACCTGTAGAAAATTCATTCCACAAGCATTATATCTTACTTGCTTTCTAGGTTAACGTCTATATATATATGAATAATGCCGCCGATTTTACGCGAGGTTTCTTGTAGTATTTCCATTTTAACAGGTTATTTAAGACAAGAAGATGATGCATATACTGGAAGGGAAGCTTTGATAGTTCATTTTCTTGGAGGAGGATCTAACCATGTTACTTCACTTGCATAAAGAACGAATCAGGGGAGTATCCGATTTCATTCTTTTAACCTTTTTATCTTTTCAATTCCTTATTTTCGAACATTGGGGACAATGTTCAACTTAAGTGTAAGGGGGGTAAATAAGGGTAGATTAATGATACCTCATAGGATACCATTATGCTTGATTTTTGCTTGTTTGATAGTAATTGTGTAATAAAACTGAGAGAAACACTCGTTAGGGTAATTTTAGCGCAAATTTAAAATTTTTTACATTATTTAGGAGTGAAACTTTAGTCCTAATAAGCGTCTCATGGATAGGAGAATTTATGACTAGCACAAAAACCGTACCACTAAAAATTTTCCACCCAAATATGTGAGGTTCACCCCTAGAATTGGTAGGAAGAGAAGCATTCAACTTTAATGCTTATGTGTGTACCGGTAGTACTTAGATTCTAGAACTTGCGTCAGTGACCATTCCGAGTCCACAAGTGAGACTACATTCGTGTAGATTAGGATTAACTACATGATAAGAGGCATTAGGATAACCCATGTTTTACACCTGTATTATAATTACATTGACTACATTGGTCAAGTAATTCTCCCACACCTTTGCGATGTACCCATTTTTGGTACACGATACCCCTAGTACACCCTCCAGAGCCTATCCTTTCGTTTCTAACTTTAAGCATCATACTTAAAGGAAGAATTTGTTTACAATCCACCCCCAAATGTGCAACCAAATCGCCTTAGCCTACCTTGTATGCACTCATTTTTAGTGCATTATTGTTATTTGTTAAACCCTTGTCAATTATCTAATTGGTTACATTGTTGCTAAGTCGAGTCATATCTTGTACATATTGTTTTGGGATGATTGGGACTCATGGGTAAAGTACTAATGTTATGGAGTAATGGGGAAGAACATCATTTATTACCCCCATATGTGCAAAACGTTTTTAAAAGTACTCCAAGTGTTTTGATTATTTCAATACGAGTCGTAGAATAGTAAATGTAAAGTATGTAAAAGTTCAAGTGTAAGGGGAAAGTTTAATCCCCATTGATGTATTATTTTGGATGGTAGGGTAAAAAGGTATGCAAAAAAAAAAAAAAAAAAAAAAAAAAAAAAAAAAAAAAAAATAAAAAAAAAAAAAAAAAAAAACATACGGACTACCATCCGCACCTATCTTTTATTTCTAAGTTATGTTTTGTTTTTATTTCATTTTGTTTTCGATAGTTTAAGATTGAGTCTAGTCTTGGCTTGGCAACGCCACTTGTATATGTAACTAACCAAGATGATTGACTAGCCACCAGTAAACTATCCCTTATCCAACCAAACCGTGTTTTTCCATATCCCTAAACCTCCCGTTATAACCCTTTTGTAAAGCCCTCTTTGATAGTTATCCTAGGTGCTTACGCCTAAGTGGAGAAGGTTTCGATCCTCTCTCAAGCCTATGGTAATCTATTTACTATGTCAGGTAGTGAGTGATATTATCCATTTCCTTTACATTATATTTACATATTATCAACCGAGAGATGTGAGTATCCAAACACTACATGAGAGGTGCTAGTATATTTTCTCCGTGCTTATTTTGAGTAAAGTGGAACGACTAATTCTTGTAATTACTTTTATGTTCGCATTAAATGACCTCTAACTTGTATTTTAATTGGAATAAAAGCGCATTTGCTTGAGGACAAGCAAATCTCAAGTGTAAGGGTATTTGATGAGACGAAAAATGTTACGTTTTTAGGGGTCAGTTTGAGTCCTAATTCGTATATTATTTGATCGGATTTCACCCAAAGTCGTTTCTTTTCTCATTTTAGGTACTTTTGAGGAGAAAATCACAAAAGAAGCATTTTCGGGCGTTTTCGGAGTGAAAAAGTGCGGAAAACAACAAAATCTCAAAAGACCCTAAAGTGCACAGAAGGTGACGGCGTCACAAGCTTCAACGTGACGACGTCAGGAACAAATGAAGTGAAGAAATTGGAAGTTACTCATGACGGGCCAGAGAGTTTTTGGCCTAGTTTGGTGACGGCGTCAGGGAAGGCCGTCAGATCTGGAACAAGGCGGCGTGACGACGTCAAGAAGGCCATCACAAAACCCTAATCGTCGGCGTGACGGCGTCACACCTTGGGCTGACGCCGTCAGCCCGTATTATCTATATATATAGGACGATTTTTATTGTTTTAAAAGAGGAACTTGGTGGAGAACTTAAGGGTTAAACCCTAGCTCGTGTATCACAGACCTTAGAGGGTACTTTTACCCCTCTAACTTGCATGTTTAATCTAAGATAAGTCTTCATTCAATCCATACAATATGTCTATGTGTTGTATGATTTATGTTTGTGCTTTTCTTTCCTTTAACATGCTAGGCTAAATTAACTTGTGTTTGCTTAGATCTAATGAAACCTAACTATTGATTATCATGTGATGTGTATGTTGTGATTGTGATTTGGATGAATGTTTCATCTACGTTAGACTTAAGAAAACTGGCTAACCTCCTATACGGTAACAAGCTTGAACGTCTTAGGAAACGTGAATCGTATGTGCGTTAATCGATTTTAAGGTAGTATTTCATGCGTAGGTTGCTATCGGTGAGCTTATGATAGGATACTTGACGTATCGTCATAGAGTGAGGTAGGAGCTTATAGAGTTAGGGAATTGAACGCACTCCCTACGACTTGTTAGGAATACACCCGTCATCCACGCAAACTCAACATACTAATTACATGGTAAAAGATAGTTAGGGAGTAATGAAATCTAAGTAAACACTACTTTCCCCACCATTGTTTTCTCAAAACTTTAATTTAATTGCATAAGTAGATAACTTGGGTTAGTTGACTAGCAACTAATTCCGCCCACTCCTTCAAAACCGAGATTTTACTGCTTTCAAAAAAACATAAAAATACAAAAATAATCATCCTCCACCCTTAGACCTTAATTAGAGTAGTCTTTAACCTAACGAACACTATTCCCTGTGAGAGAACGATCAATCCCCCGGTACTTGCCACTACACTATACTACATCGGTCAGGTACACTGCCTGGTGGGGATTGTAAGCCTCTTGAGATCCCTTGAGAGGTAAAACAAAGTGCGTAAACAATCCCACGCGCATCACTAACCTTTTTTGTGGGACAAAAACAACTACTCGGTTATCTTCAGAGTAGTCATATTTGTACATGATTTTATTTGCAATGCACAAGGGATCCTTTAATTTTTCAGCCAATTTTTCTCTAGTTTTTGCTTCTATGTCATTGGTCTCATCAAATGATGTCATATCAGGAGGGGCATGATCAGGCTCAAGCATAACGTTTGCATCATATAAAGCAGGCTGGGCAGTTCTAACGCTCCTAAGGAAATTAGATTTAGGCCTGCCTACATCCTTTTCACTATATTCATCACACAACGTTTTATGATTATGAATCATTTGAGCAGTTTGAATGGTTTGGTCTTGCGTGTACAACTTGTTTTCAAGTTTATTCTTCAACGTTTTAAGTCTGGAAAAATCATCTAAGAGTTTTGTTTCTTTATCTTTGAAATCATGTTTAAGTGTAATTACACTTTCTTGAATCTCTTGTTTTTGTTTAACAGTTTGATCCAGTTGTTTTTGCAAAAATTGTAACTCCTTTTTCAATTTTTCTTCCCTTATGTTACGTTCTGATATGTATGCACGCATTTGCCAATCCATTTTCTGCTCACGTTCGGTAAGTTCAAATTTTGCACGTTGTTCATATATGGACACCTGATCCTTAAGGATGTTATGTCTAGTGGTCAAGGTGTCATTAGGGACATACACAGTGTGCTTATGCAACTCACAATCATTATCAACAATAGAAGGTGCACTACTTGGTACAACCGACAAGCCGTTGTTATTCACATACTGTTCATATGGGATAACATTACTATTTCCCATATCAGCAGTATCTGTTACAACGGTATTAGTAGGTTGTACTTCATTGGGAACCTTCTGTATATCGACCAAGTCATTCATGTTATGTGGTCTGGGTACCTCTGAGATGGTAGGTGTGTTGGAAGGACCGGATTTTTGTGATGAAGAGCTGCAGAAGATAGATTTGCCATGAAGATGGTTTGAGCAGTGGGTTCATCATCAACATCNATATGGGATAACATTACTATTTCCCATATCAGCAGTATCTGTTACAACGGTATTAGTAGGTTGTACTTCATTGGGAACCTTCTGTATATCGACCAAGTCATTCATGTTATGTGGTCTGGGTACCTCTGAGATGGTAGGTGTGTTGGAAGGACCGGATTTTTGTGATGAAGAGCTGCAGAAGATAGATTTGCCATGAAGATGGTTTGAGCAGTGGGTTCATCATCAACATCTGAGTCGAAGGCATCACAGTCATCAGCTTAGAATATGTTGGGATCATTAAGTGCCAAGTCTTGTACCGGTTGATTATCAACATCTGCATCAAATGTGTTCTCCTCATTACCAGCAAGAAATAGTAACTCCTTTTTGTCCAAAACTGCTCCATGCTCTTGTGCTTGCATTAGTAGCATCTTATCCTTGAAGTACTCGGAGTTTTGGGGACGCTTCGGTTGATTGCAGTTACTTGCAATGTGACCTAATCCTCCACAGTTGTAACATTTGGGTTGCCTAGCTTGTTCCTGAAGTGCATTCCCTACTCTGTTCTTCACATTCCCTCGAGCCTCATTCCTTTGATTCACATTTTGTCGTCCTTGAACATTTTGCACCACAACCCTCCCGTTTTCCACAATTGCTTGATTGCGTGGATTAGATGAGATTCAAAGTTGGTTGTTGGTTTGAGGAAAGGTTGCTCTGAACTACTGGGCAAGTAAGGAGACTTGGTTTGAGAGGTTATCAATCATCATATCAGTATGCGAGTATCCTGAGTCCAGATGAGTGTTCACAACAGAAGGTGGGAGCACAGATGATTGGCCAAGTGATGTCAGAGGCATTGGTGAAGAAGGGTTGTAATGAACTTGATCATTTGAGGATTGACTGAGATGCTGAACATTTGAGACAAATGCAAGTGAAGCATTTGAATCATTTGTTGTTGTTGTTGAATTGAGTTTTTCCCTCATCAGACGGTCATAGTTAGCATGTTTTTCATGTTGTTGGAGGTATGCATAGAGTTGTTCGTGGTTGGTATCTCTCAGCCCTTTGTCGAGTTTCAACAGCTGTCACAAACCTATCCCATTCGGGTGCCATGTTGTTCACAAATTTAGAGTTTAGTTGAATGTTAGGCATTGTCATCTTAATGATTCTCATATCATTCGCCAGTTTGTGAAACCTGACATAGTAGTCAGTGATGCTCTCTCCTGGGTTCTGCTTGAAGTGCTCAAATTCATCATACAACTGGGATTGACGATCTTCTTTGGTTAATTCCGACCCAGCAAGAAGCATTTTGACATTGTCCCAAACTGATTTGGCTTCAGTGTTGTAATTGATGAGCTTGTAGACATCTTTAGGAAGCCCTTGAAAGACAATGTTTGAAGCTCTAATGTCGGCATCATAACGCTTCTTCTCGTCTTCAGTAAGATCATTGTAAGTGCGAGGTCTGTCAGGTCCAACAACGGCAGGTTGATTTTCACCAGCTGCAACAGTGTCTCTAATGGTGCCCAGTTGAAAGGGTCCTTCATCAATGGATTTCAGTATGTTGACTCCGTTATCTTTTCCTAAGCAGTAGAGTCGAATTCTTTGTGCCCATGACTCATAATCCGTCCTATCAAGCATAAGAGGGCGGGTATCAGACCCGGCAGCTTGAATCTCATCAGATGAAGTAGTAGTGCTTGCCATAGTATAAACTTACACGGGATTTTACAACTCTTGTGATTTAAACAGAAAAATCGAATCTTTCGCGGGATTTTCTAAAATCAACGAAAGAAACCGTAGTATACCGAGGGCTAGATTGATAGAGTCTGAGATGATGAACTTTGCAAGGTATAGTAAGTAATCTAAGTCAAGTCATAACGAGTCAAATCACACCGAGTCAAATCACAATTAGTCAAATTGCAGCAAACAACTTGCTATGTCAGATTGTAATTGGACAAGTTGCAACAACTCAAATCGCAACAATTCTCAAATCACAAAACTATTCAACTCGCAGAGTATTTTCAACTCGCAACAAACTATATCAACTAGCAGTGAGTTATACAAATAGCAGCACAAGTCAACTCACATCCACACTGATCAACTCGCAGCTTAATAATCAACTCGCAGCTTGTCAACTCGCACCCAAATAGAATCAAATCGCAGCCACTCAACTCGCAGCATAACTGTCAACTCGCACTGAATAATCAAATTGCAGAAATATCAACTTGCATCCAATGTCAACTCGCAGTGAGTTGATCAAATCGCAGTCAACTGTCAACTCCCAATAAACTATCAACTCGCAACAACTCAACTCGCAGTCAAAATGATCAACTCGCAACAAAAATGAGATCAACTCGCATCAACAAGCAAACAAAAACGTCACTGTTGCAAATCACCAACTCGCAGCAGACAATTCCAAAAGTGTCACAATCATGAGATTTGTCTTTTAACTAATAAAAGAAAAACTGCCAAATCACATTCACTAACAATTCTTCAACTCAAAACAATATTAACCAAATCGCATCTAAGAATCTAATATGTAACTCAACTCGCAGCCAAGAACATGTACTTACAACCACACGAATTGCAACAAAACACAACCAAATGAATGAACCAAGCTATAAAAACAATAAACTTGAGCACATACAACACTCCTAAACATGAAGGTACAACAAGATAACACTACAAGCTACGAATCAAACCTAAACTAGTGAAAAGTGATGAAAACCATTCGAACCATAATAAGAACACAAAGTACCAAGCTATAAATCCGAGTTAACCTAGTCCCTAAGATGAAACCTAGGCTCTTGATACCAATTGTAGCTAACTCATAAAGTAAAACTCGTATGGTATGTGTGATATGGTTCGAATTTGTAAGATTTCTAGAGAGAAGTTAGAGAGCGAAAGTGAAAGAGTTGGGAGCCATGAGAGAAACTTGGTGAATATTAGATTTCAAGTGAAAGGTCCAGCCCTCTCCCTTGGTGGTAGAGGGTATTTATAGTTACATAATAACGCCCCCTAAAACGGGCTGTGGAGTGAGCTGACAGTGGGTAAAGACCCGACTCAACTCCACGAGAACTACGATATTAAACTACTTCTATACTACTACGATAAATACTACGAGCTACTTAATGCTAAACAATACTCGGGGTGACCGAGTCTTTTCATATAAATATTTATATTCCTAACACTAAATCAATTCATTTTCCACAATTATCAGTTTGATAAGTATTTAATAGGGGTGTTCACAAATCGGGTAATATCCGAACCAAAAATCAAAACTGAACCAAACAGAATAAAATCAAATTGACTTTGTAACCAAACTGAATTTGCCACCAAACCGAACCGAATTAAATATCCAGTTTTTTGCTTGGATATGATTTTGACAAATGAAAATCAAATTGTACTAAAAATCGTATGCACATAAATATATTTATTTTTTATATGTTTATATACAAAGAAAACCATTAAAACTATTTCCTAGTATAAATATAATATCTTTTAAACTTGAAATTTTGTTTGGTGCTAAAAGTCTATATAATTGAATTAAAAAAAACTCGAAAACCAAACCCGAATTCAAATTTGGTTTCTGTTCGGTTTAATCAAATTTGAATTCGGTTTGGTTCGATTTTACCGATAAAAAATTTAACCAAACCAAATAAACGGAACAACCCGATACCCGAACCAATGAACACCTCTAGTATTTACTACTTATTAAATGTCTTTTTTTCTCCTTGATTTTAATAAGAGGGCTAACTGTAAAAATTATGAAAATAAATGAATTATGGGCTCAATAATTACTTAACAAAGTGTGCTGAATTGGGGTGATTCTGCACCCACCAGTCACCCTACTAACTCCGCCCCTAATAGCATTTACTCATCGAATTGAACTTAGGCCGCTGAACTTTTTAGTAAGTAAGTATAAGTTCATACTTAAATTACAACTTAGGTTTTATATTTAAGTTAGAGAGGAGATCATCTCAATTTTCATTCAACTAAAATTGTTACTTCGCAAGTAATTTTTGTCAAATTATTTGATTCATTTCTAATAAGAATTTTAAATGTTAAAAAAACCCATTGTGTAAATCTTGTTAAACTGTTTATGCTCGTGATTTATCGAACTGTTTTAAAACAACATGGAGAGTAATTTAATAACATATTGTAGTTATTAATTTATTATGTTATAATAATCACTCTAAAGGGAACAACATAATTCGATTTGGTTTAGGTCATTAGGTGGGCTTTTTCTTTCTTTTACTTTGGTTTTGGCTTGATTCAAACCGAGATCGAAAGCCACAAATAGTTAAAACTGACAACCTAACTAGTTTTTGGTTGATCCACTTCGTGTGTGTTGGTTTTGTTAGAACATTGTAAACCCCGTGGGTATGATTTATTATTCAAGCACAATACATAGAGTACAAGACATAAATCCTAACCCTAATGGACCCAACCCACAAGTCAGGCTTGGCCTATTTATTCACTAATACTCTCCCGCAGTTCGAGCCGCGAAATCGCGAAAGCTCGGACTGAAGAAGAAAACTAAAAAAGCAAAATAAAGCAATAACCAAAATAAAAGGGGATAACCCAAAGTATCCCAAACAGTCGTCTCGGGAATAAGAACCCTAGATTCGACACCAACAAAAGTCGTCTCGGGAATAAGAACCCTAGATTCGACACCAACAAAAGTCGTCTCGGGAATTAATACCCTAGATTCGACATAAAAAAAAAAAAAAAAAAAACCAATTAAATAACTATATTTTTTTTCTTATTTTTTTCCTACAATAAAACAAAAATATAAATATAAATCTGATCCTTAACAACCACCATCACAGTCCGAGACATTGTTCCGTTCCGATTTGCATGATTGTTACGTACTGTATTAGCCAAAGGAATTAAATCCTTTATTCTCTCTACACGTTCGCCGAGAAAAATAAACTAAAATCCTTGCTTGGTCTTCGAATATAATAAACTAAAATCCTTCTGCTTGCTCTTCGGATTACTAGTAAACAAAACGTACCAACACTTTTCACGCAGTGGATAAGGGTCACTACTACAAAAAAAGCTAGTTAGATCGGTTAGAAAGCCTCATATAGATCGGTAACCAACCACTCTATCTAAGGGTGATCTTTATGAGCAGATACATATATAGATCGGTTCAGAACCGATCTTTTTATGATTACATATAGATCATTTAATAACGAATAACCCGATCTATTTAATAGCTATGATTGTTTTTTTTTAAATGGTATATAAAAATTGTTTTTTCCAAAATTTAATCATATACAAAAGTGCAGGGATTTCCAAATTGCAATTCATTACCATACACAATAATATTCTAGTACAAATAACTTAAATAAAGATCAACATTTAAGTTACAAAACAACTTCAACTGAAAAACGACAATTGCAACATAATACAACACCCTCAAAATAAGTTTCACAAGTCCTACTAACTACTATCCAAAAGTTTCCGATTCTGAATTAAAGCATGAGGTTACTATGGCTATACCAAAGAAGGATGATAGTGGTATTATTTCTGCATGCATTAAGGTTGAGTATGAATGGAAGCCTCCTCACTGTGCATTGTGTAAAGTTTTTGGGCATGATCGTAATGGTTGTCCAAAATGTGTCAAGGAGCCGGTCTGTTCTACTAATGTTGCTGGTCCCAATACTTCGTTCGAAGAGACCGATGATGGTTTTAAGGAAGTTCAGAATCGGAAGGCTAAAGGTAAAGGTAAGAAGTTGTCAAGTGGTATTAATTTGAACAAGGGGCCTACACTAGCTCCTAAAAAGAAAGTATATGTTGTTAAGAATAAAACTCAAGATGCCACTTCTTCTAAAGTAGCTAATGCAAGTGGTTCGTCTGTGCCTACGTCTAATCAGTTTGGGGTTCTTGATGTGCATGATTCTGATGTTAATGATGTTCCTAGTGCATCAAATGGTATCCCTAGTGGTGAGGCTGATTCGGAACGTCCTTGTGTTAGTAATACGGTTGCGGAAAAGGTAGGACCTCAAGTGAGTGGTGCATCAAGTGGTATTTCTAGTGGTGAGGCTGATTTGGAACGTTCAAGTGGTAGTAATAAGGTAGCGGACAAGGTAGGATCTGATTCAATTGGTAGTAATAAGCCTAGTTCTTCTTCTACTCCTTCGGTTGCTGCTACTAAGTTAAATAACCCATTTACTAAGGTAGGGGCTGTGGTTTGTTCGGATAGTGATGATGATGAGGTTTTGGAGCCGGTGACTTCTAGTTATCATGCTTCAGGAGGTGGCGGCTTTGATTTTGAAGATTTCATGGATGATGATTATGCTGCTCAAGTTTATGATCTTCCGGGACACTTGGCTGA
>LBNU01024919.1:6428-29035 GCA_014162995.1 Artemisia annua | reverse complement strand
GTTGAGAGTTGTTGTTATAGCTCGAAAAATTATGAGATACAATATCCTATTATTATTAAGGAAAGCTTGATTTGATGTCCATTTGACATTCGAGAGCTTAATAATGTGTAACTTGGATAAACTCAAGTTTAATCTGACTTCGTATGAGTTATAACTCGATAAAACTCATATCTTTAATTCAGTGGCGAAGCTAGAAAATTTTGAGTGGGGGTCGGGATCTAAATTTTTTTTTCCTAACGCTATTTTTCGGGTAATATGTTCGGGTCGGTGATTCGATTCGGGTTGGGTCAAAAATTAAATACTATTATTATAAAAAAAAAGTTTCAATCACTAAAAAACTAAACATTTGTCCAAGACAACTAAACATTAAAAAGGAGACAAACGGTTGGTACCTGGTTCAATTGCAAGTATCCGGACCAATAACCGGTTCGCTTGTTGAACCTTTTTGGCGTTTACTCTCTTGAATTTCATCACCAATTCCTTCTACTTGTTGTTCTTCATTCTTTCTTTTAAAAAATGAAGTCATGGTTTTATTCTTCACCATAGTCACAATCTATAAATCTGTCCTACACCTACATAAATTGCAAAGAACTTATATTAGTGGTACACAATCTATAAATCCGTCCTAATTTCTACTAAATCCCTAATTTCTACAATTCTACTAAATCCCTAATTTCTACTAAATCCCTAAATAAAAGACAAGTAGATAATAGATTTAAAGACAACAAACCNTTTTTTTTTGAACGGCGGCTTTTATAAAAACTAGCAAAAGCTAGAGAAAAGGATTACATAGAAGAGATTGAAACTAACGGGTTTTTCAACCACCCTACCCAATTCAAATTACACTTAGGATTTCTAGAAGAAATCCACAAAAAAGATTGAGAAACTATGAAATCCCATAACGTTGCTTTCTTAGGAGGGGAGCTTGAGAAGATCAGCTGATTTCGGTAGAACCAAATTGTCCACATAAGGGTTCCACCCACACCTTCAAGCACCAACCGAACCTTAGACGAAACATGCAAAGAATCTAACCAATCATACCATTCAACAATATTACCACAGATCGGAATATCCAACTCCCACCATTTGGCAAGAAGGATCCATAAGTCTTTAGCCAAACCACAGTTGAAGAAACAATGATTAACAGTCTCAATATCAATAAGGCAAGTTGGGCAAAGAATAGAATCGAGCTCAATACCTCTTCTGTCCAGATTCATCCTGGACGGAAGCTTATTAAGCTTCAATCTCCAAAGAAACACATTGACTTTAATTGGAATGTTTCTATTCCAACGAGTGGCTACAATGTCCGTGTCCAAAGTGTGAGAGTCGATTAAAAGGCGAACGGAAGCAACAGAAAAACCCGTAGAAGAGCCAAGAATCCAATGCCAAGAATCCCTTTGATCTGTAAGAGAAGTACCTTCAATAAAGCTCATTAAGGTGGTAAACTGAGAAGCCTCCACTCCACTTCTCGGATTATGTCTAAGAAACATAGACCAGTCAGGGGAGCGAATACGATCTGAAACATAGCAGTTTTTGTTTAAATCGAGAAGAAAAATACGGGGAAATAGGACCTTTAAAGGCTGAACTCCACACCAGATGTCAACCCAAAACCGAGTGCTCGCCCCATTACCAATCTTGCGAGAACAATAAGAAATGAGGTTAATGCCTTTTTGCTTGAAAGTAGTTATCGAACGGATAATGGACCCCCAAGTAGTACGTTTAAGGCTTCTGCTAGAGGCAGTATGTATCCCCCTATCGAGACCATAAATGTATCTAATGACTTGTGCCCAAAGATCAGACGGGTTGTTTAAGAACCTCCATATCCATTTGAATAAAAGACCAATATTAAGCCCGAGGATGCTTCCGATACCAAGACCACCTTCTTGCTTGCTTGCAAGACATTTTTTCCACTTAACCCAAGGCATCTACATACCCCCTAAATGTAATGGATCAAAATGTTATTGCTAAATGTATACAAAAAAATTTCACAATTAAATGGGGGGCCGAAACCGAATATACCGAAATTTTTATACACGAAAACTATATACCCCCTACATCGCAAAAAAAAATTTCGGGGGGTCGGGCGCCCCCGGCCCCTACATAGCTGCGCCTCTGCTTTAATTAGTATCCTAGAGCATATATCGGTTTAATAATTACACATCAAGCAAAATAATACATTTGCTTAGTTCAAAAACTGATTGAAGCAGAATAATTGGTTGGTTACTTGGTTCATCTGACTGGATGGGTTAATACCTTAGTCCGCTATAAACATTGAGCCCAGGTCAGTCTATAAACATTATGCTTCGTAACAGGTGAGAACTATAGGCACTAGGTGCTGTGATGCAGGGCATGTTCGAGCTCCAAATTCTCTGGCTTAGCCGCCGGTTCTTCGTCAACATGTGAAGTTTCTGTGGTCTCATGAGTAGAGTTGCCCGGTTGCCCAAAGGGCAACTCTAACAAAGGAGCACATTTCTCTAGACCTACAAAGAAACTTCCACAAGCTGACGTGTCAGCGTTTTATTGGTTTACTGGGTAACAGTTTCTCTCTCCTCTCTCTGAACCAATCAGTCTCTGCCACATCAGTTTGTTGATTCTTTTTGTTGGACTTTCTTTGTGGCCCTAGTATTTCTCTTCCAAAATATCTCTAGCACCTTATACAATTTTGAAATTTGTTGTAGAACTAAGATTTTTTCAAAAGTTGAGGGGTAAAAGAAAAACTTCATTTCACCCTTTGGTTAAATTTGATGATTTGCATTTTTGGCAGAGCAACGAACCGCCAATTGTCAGTGAAAAAATGAAAGGAAAAAAAGGTAAATCCAAAAGACGCCACAAAAGGCAACGAATCAAATCAGGAGAAGATCGAATAAGTTTGTTACCAGATTGCTTACTTGTTGATATCATCACTCGTTTACCTGACACAAAAGAGGCGTTTCGAACAGGTACACTCTCTAAACGATGGCAACATCTTTGGCCTCAAGTTCCTAATCTTATTTATATATATGATGTTGAAGATGATCATCGTGATGGTTTCTATAGTGATCCAGTTGCCAAATTCTTTTCATTCGTTGAGAAAACTCTAACTCAACGTGGCCAATCAAACATCAACAAATTCAAACTGCATTGCAGTAATTACAACATTGAGACTGAATCGCGACTCAACAACTGTATTTGTTATGCTATTAGTAATAACGTGAAAGAGTTTGATATCAAGGTTCGGGATTACTTGTATCGCTACGAGGTTGTTTTACCTCAATGCTTTTTCACGAGTTCAAGTTTTGTTCATCTGCGAATGTTGGAGCACCGGATGCATAAGTCTGAAATTGGTGTCATTAGCTGGAAAAACCTTAGGACTTTGTGCCTTGAAAGAGCGATATTTAAGGAGGATTTGTTTCAAAATATATTGTCCGGAAGTCCTCTGTTGGAAACTTTGGAGTTGGATGATTGTCTTGGTCTTTATAGGATTTATATTACTAACAAGAGTGTTAAGAACTTTGTGCTCTCTTTTGGAGACATGTATCCTTGTTTTTGGTCTTTGGAAATCAATGCTCCTTACATTTTGTCGTTAACAATCCAAAAATGTGCTCCTTTGTTAGAGAAGTTGTTGTTGCTAAACGTGTCTTCGGTAATTGAAGTTGAATTAAATTATCTCAACAACGGAAATCCCTATCTTGAAGATCGGTATCCTTTTGAAGAGACGCTAAGAGGATTGTTACTAAGCCTTGGCCATGTCAAGGAGATTAAAATTGGGAAATTATGCTTAGAGGTACAAGTTTCTATTTTACTTTGGCAACTTTTATCTTCGTCGTTTGGATGTTATTAATGTGACCTGATTGAATAGAAACTACTTGGATCAGATCATCGATTGTTTGAAGCTAGTGATAAGTAGATGGTCCCTTAGACTTATAAGTTATACTATTCTTTTCCTAACATGCTTTTTAATTCTGATTTTTACCCTTGAGTATACAGAAAACCTAATTTAGAATCACTTTACCCCAACACTCAAAGCTATAATTATTTTAAGGGATAATTCCAAAAATGACCTTGTTGCCCAATTTATTTGCTTTTCTGACCTTAGATTTGAAAGTTCCCAAACTAGCTTTTGGGCAACTTGGCAACTCTACGGTAGCCAACCATGGGACGCCAAGTGTCTGAAATTTTGGGCAACTTGTGTATTTTTTGGGCAACTTCGGACACTTGGCGTCCCATGGTTGGCTACCGTAGAGTTGCCCGGTTGCCCAAAGGCTTGTTTGGGAACTGTCAGAAAAGCAAATCAATTGGGCAACAGGGTCATTTTTGGAATTATCCTTTATTTTAATTGCACATCCAAGCACCTTCAAAAATTCTTAACAACAAACTCTAATTAAAGTGAGGATCATCAAGCCATACACGTGCATTGCAGAAGAAACTAAGAACCCATGTCAGCAGTCCTTGTTGCAAACACATATGTGTGCCTTCATGTAGTTGAGCTTTGTTTTAGGTGCTTCTTTAATTTTCCGATAAGAGGTCATCCATGGAGTATGAATGTTTCTCTTTCATACTCTTTGGCGTTTTTTTTTGTTTGTTTTTGTTCTTGAAGGTGTGTTTGGTTCCATTTTAATTTTGCTGTGATAACAATTAATTCATACATGCATTTCACCATTCTTATTTTTGTTATCTTTTCATTACCTTTTTTGTTGGCAGGCTCTGGCTCTTTTGAAAGCTAAAGGTTTCATGTTTCCATCGAACTTGAAAATTGTTGAAGATATTGATTCAAATTGAAGCGGTGACTGGGAAAGACTATTGCTTGATCATGGTCCTAAAGGTGAAGAAGTTAGTTGATTGATGGCACTTTGAATTCATGTTTTGGCTAGACATGGTTTCTGCATTCCAAAAGCATTTAAATTTCAATATCAGCAAGTGACTTTGTTTTAGCAGATTCTGTATGATGCTTATTTTTAAAGCGAGACACTAATTGCTGGAAGTTTGTTATGAACTTGTTATCAACTTTATAATACTAAGACTATTGAATGCTCCTTGTTTTTGATATTGTGCTTCTGCCCTGTTCATGTTCTGGGTATGTTACGTTGATCATTAAAGGTAATGCTGAAATGCTTTTTTTATGGTGGTGGTTGCTGATGTTTGAGACTTTGATTAATAAGAGGATGAATGTTAATGGTGGGATTATTGTTAACTTGTAGTTGCAGATGACAGTCATGGTTACATGCCCTTCAATTGATGGGCAGCATTACCAGTGAATCATCTATTTATCTAATTGTTACCATTGAATAATCTATGTGTTTTGCAAACAGGTTCTTTCTGACTGGTTGCATGCATGTACCGACACCGACCATCAAAATTGCATATTTACATTAGAGTATTGAATGCAATGTGATTTGTTTGAGCTTCAACATGACAGGAGTTGAGTCTCCTAAAAAAATTCGTTGCTTCAAATCATTCTTTAAAAGTTTCCTCATCTTCTCCTTCATTACTTTTGTTTCATTCCATGTCTTAAAAAAAAAGTTTTCACATAGTGATGCCTGGGTTGACTAATTTTAATTAGCCAATGAATGGGTCAATTTGGATTATGTCTATCCTAACGGGTCAAATGTTGCAGGACAAAGAAGAAAACATGGTCAATGAAAGTTACTTGAAGTAGATTTTAAGCTTTATAGCAACCTAAATCGTTTGATTTTAGCATAATTATAATCAGTATTCAATATGTAATGTTGTGTGCACGTTCAGTATCCTAGTTATACAAAAGGACAGAAAGCAACATTACTGTCACAGCTAAAACATAGCATATATCTAGTTTATTTCATTCCTGCAATAACTCTGATAAGATGCTTAAAGAGAGAAAAAGGGCCTTTTTTTTTGGAGAAGAAGTTACTACTCGTATTAGACTAGTGGTATACCGTAGGATATAAAGCAACATAGATCATCTATTTTGCTATAAGATTAACACAACGCTTATGAAACACCCACATGTAAAGATTTTGTATCCATGTAAACATTACGATAATAGCAGTTTGTTTGTCTTTACAATATCTTTAATATATATTAAATTCTTATTTTGTTTTGCATCTGTTTTAATCATGGTAGGTTTCCTGATGATGGCGCAAGATAGTTTTATCTCAAATTTTGTTGCAACTTTACTGGTTTATTGTTTAATGGTGATGTTTCTCCTTAAAATGAAGTACAGAGGAAGAGAAGAAATATTGTATGAAATTCACAGTATCTTGATAAACACATTTGGAGTTGCAATTGTCATTGCTATAATCACTTTAATGACTTTGTGCAGCTTTGAAAGTTTTCATATCCTGTCCAAGGGTCCAATCCCTCCAGTCATTTACATAATCATTAAGATTGTGAATATAATCTCGCTACTTCTTGCATTTATTACTCATTTTCAGCTCTTTTTTTTAGAACACTCTTTTTCAGCTCTTTTCGTAGTCTAAATCGGATTCAGTGCTATCATATGACTTGTTTTAGTCACAGTTCTGTGTCATTTTCTGCCTTTTATTATAAAGATTGCTACTAGCAGTTAATGGTAGTTGGTGTAAGTACAGACGTACAGGTGTAACTACTGTGTCAGAATTCATCTGAACAAAAAATTCTTTCGATTGATTAGTGTTGTTATATAGGTTTATCAGTTGATATTGTGATTGCATACATTGTGGTGATAGTATTTCATTAGTGATATTGTGATTGCAAGAGGCGGTTGTCATACATTTAATTATCAGAAACAGACTTCGATCCATAGCTAACACATATATACCTATCTTAATGTTCTCTTATACTCCGTATTTTTGAATTTATACATGGTACACATTAGTCGACGTTTCTCTTTTTCTATATTGTTTTCTTTTGTTGAGTTAAGCAGGAAAAATTAGCAATTCCAAACATCCCATGAATATATAAGCTGTCTACTATTCGTGTTGGGCTCACATAGAACATACTTAGCCCATACTTAACTGCTGGACTATCTTCTGGGTCACCATGAGTATCTTAGGCTGGATAAAAAACCGAGTTAAAAATTTTCAAACTCTTCAATTAAATGCTCACTTAAATGCTCATTTACATTCACCATTTCATCTACAAAACTCTTCAATTAGGGTTTATATTCCATTCTTTTTTTGTTGTCAAAATCCGATCTTCATCAAAAGTAATCTGCGTTTGATTAATCAAACTAAATATTACCTAAAGTTATAAATATTTACCTCATTTCATGCAAATTCATGCAGGTTAGGTTTTACGCATAAGCAAAAATCGATCAAAAATGGTGGAAGTTCCGTCGTTGATTAGTTTATGTATCCATGCCATTAAAGATCCAATCCTTGATGGTAAAAGCTGTTAAGTCCTAACTTTTTTGTATGTAATTAGGTTTTATGTTGGTAAAGTGTGATTGATCAATTTTGTTGTTTATATGCAGAAAATGGGAAAGTGTCTGATGTTTTCATGCTTCCTCCGGAATTGTTTGATCAGCTTGTACCGGAGTTGCCTCCACTGGCTTTGCAGAATCTGCAAGATGCAATGTTTGTTCTTTTATATTTGTTGCTTTTATGTTGTGCGTTGACATTCCGGATAATAGAAGAAACAATAGGGAACATCGTAACGAAATAACAACTTAAATTTGACATTCACTAGATTTGCATGGGCGGGAATTGTTTGGTTTGAGGCTTAAGCTGGCCGGTGTTGTCTTAATTGCTAGGGTCATTTTTTTGTTGACTGATTCCCCTTGTAGTTATTTTGTTTTGCTGGGTTGGGATCAGAGTTTTCTCCTTCCATTGTTGAATATTCGCGGTTGTAATTTCTAGAGTCGTTGAAGTTGTAGCGTCGTCATAGTTAATGTTGGGGTTTAATTTTATTGTAATTTGTAGTATTTGCAATTTTTTAGTCATTAATAGTATATCAAATTGAAATAATATTGTAATTGGGGAGTACATCTAGTACTTTGTGCCTAACAACGCAAGTTTGTGAGGATGAGTGTAACTTCTTTTTGTATATAAATGTGGTGGATTAAACTTAAAAAAGAGAACCTTGTTGAAGAGTTTTATTTGCTATAATTGTAGGCAACTTGATGACGGCTTTACACCTTCAAGAAAGCGAAAAAGGTTTTATTTATTTATTTATTTATTTATTTATTTATTTATTTATTTATTTATTTATTTTTGGCAAGATGTTATTGTTTGAATTAATTGTTACATCTAATACATATAACTTTGCAGATACGAGATCTTTGATATTGCGTGGAAGGTGCTATATGTATCAAGATGGGTACCTAGGTCTCTTCAGAAGACCTTGGTGGACATTAACTGGCAGCAGATGTACTGGGAAAAACATCTGCAGGCGTAAGCAACCTGTTTGAACTAAGAATCTTTCAATAGTTTCTGTTTATTTGTTTTACATTCACTTGTATCATCTTGGTTTTGCATCTTAACAGATGTCTTGATGCAACATCGAGAGCAGTTTCAGACACTTCATTTGATGCGTTTCTTGGTGACGTAGATCTTCCAGGTAATTTCTACTATCTTCTGTTTGCATTTATAGTAATTAATAACGTAACTTTTTTAAGGGGCATGCGTGATGTTTTTACCATAGGTCTGATAATGATTAATGAAGCAAAAATGATGAAATGGTTTCTAGATTGGGACATAGGTACCAAAAAGATGAGGAGGGTTCTATGTACTAGAGTAACTGCTTAGTCTTACTTGATACTTACATGAATTTAAACCTGTGTGGCTTAGAAAGGCATTTTATAGTTTTGACTCTCGTCTTTTCCCATTTGTTAAGTAAAACAAGGATGATTTTACCTAATCAATGTTGTTTTTTACATTTTTTGGGAGGAATATACTTTCATTTTTTTTTTTTCCGATTATGTTTCCTGCCACATACTATTTCTGTTTCTGCAGATTCCGTATTAAAGCATATTAGTTACGAGGGGCACGCAAGCAGATCAAAAAGCTATGCAAAGTTAATATACCATTTTGAAAGATTTGGTCAATATGCCAGGTAAACTTTGCGAGAGTTTACCAGTTTCTGGACGTATACACAGATCACATGTGCAGGTTTCACATAGATGGTATTAAACTTAGTTCTTGGCTTTGTTCAAATGCAGATGTTTAAGTCTCCAAAGTGTTCATTATGTTGCAGAAATTGATGTAAGTTAAGCAAGGAACAAGTATGGTGTTTTGCTTTTGTGTTGTTAAAATAAGACCTTTTTTGCTATCCATACACATTCTACCCCCATTATAACATAGTTCCCACTTGATGATGATATATTATCCAATTATAGGCTGAGATAAATTTTCCCGTGATTAAATTTCATCCCAATATAAAGATGAATAAAGGATTAACTGCAAAAAATCTAGTGTATTATTTATTGATGTTTTCCGTTTGTGTAACAGCATTTGTTAAGGAAATGTCAGTTGGAATACTTGAAAATTCAATGGCTCACATTGGAGAATCAGGTAATTGGTTTTTTTGCTTGCTTGCACTGCTACTTTTTATGGAAAACTATATACATCACTGATGAAGAAAGAAAATTGAGTACTTAAATCATTTTCATGCTACTGATTCAAGACAGATCATATAAGCAGTATTTAGACAAAGCGATCATGTGAAGGAGATTGTATTTTCTTTCATATTTTTATATTCTTTAGTTTTTATTTTTATGTTTTTTAGGTTGATGGACTCTGCAAGCTTCTCGAGAAAAAGAAAGAAACTCTAGCAACACTTGAATTTGTCGGTTGCAACCTTCCTGCACATCTTGTGACTACAATCTTTGAGTCGTTGCATGTGAAGGGCTTTGAAACGAATGTGATTAAGAAGTTCTCCATTATGAGCTCAAATTTTCTTGACAGCTCACTATGTCCTTTACCTCTTGTTGGTTTCGAATCACTATTAAAAGCAGCACGGTGTGTATTGTTTGTTTTCCATCATTAGCCAACTTATAGTTTTCTCAATAGTTGATGATGTTTCTTGTTCATTTATTGTATTTTGGTTGCAGCGGGTTAACTACATTGGTACTCTCGAACAATCAAATTTCGGGGATAACTGCAAAAATGTTGTTTGATACCCTGCTGAATGGTGAATCTTGTTTACAAGTACTGGATCTCTCAAATAACAAAGTGAGTGCTTTCACACGACAATGTGATTTTGTTTTTATTATAAGTCAGTTGTGTATTAAATGGTCAACATTTCAGATTACCGGTTGGCTTTCCCATTTTAAACCGGGGTCTATAAACTGTATAACTTCAGATCAACAAAACAATAAGTCCCTGAAATCGTTACGTGTGCTCAAATTGAGGTATCAGCTTTACCTTCTCTTATAAAGTTACATGGAACTTCTATACATACCAATAGCACTTCTTCTTTGCAGAGGCAATCATTTGTATTCCAAGGATGCAAAATGCCTTAGATACGCTATGTTTTTTATGCCAAATGTAGAGGTCCTAGAACTAAGTGACAATCCTCTAGACCTTTCTGGTATCAGGTCAGAATCTTCTTCATTCTTAATCGATAAAGACTCGTACATATATATCATGTAATGTCTAGTCTGACACCTCATCATATAATTTTAGGGAATTGATTCCGTATTTAACTGAGAAATCTAAACTTGAACCTCTTACTGAGCTATACTTGGAAAACTGTGGGATGTGTTGTCACGCGGCGAGTGAACTGCTAAAAGTTCTTGCGGCATGTAAAGTTCCCCTGAAATCTCTATCCATTGGACATAATTACCTTACCAGGTTGGTTTCTCGAGAAACATAAGCTTCATTTTAATATTTTTTATGTTAAATAAGATCAAAGGTATGAAGAGGGGCGGGCCTTTCAGGCTGCTAAAAATGGGTTTAGAATGGCTGAACGGGTCAATACATATCGGGTCTGACTGGGCTGGTCTGCAACCAGTTTACTGTACCATATAATTACAATCGATTAATATATTTAATATAATGGGCTAATTTCATAAAGGAGCATCATTTCTTTCTTATATTGGTCATTGTATAATTTATTGTACGACACTAGTCATTAGAATTTCTGGAAAATGTCCCTTTCCTGTTATATTTGACAAATTGTAGAATGGCCTTTGCGTACAATTTGAGAAACTATGTTGTAATTTTATGACAACAAAAATGGTCGAAGTGAAACACTTTCCATTCTGAAATGACTATGTTGGTACAATTAATTGTACAACGAAAAAGTGGCACATATGTATTAGCCGAATTTGATTAAAAAAATGATAATGAAACATTTTCCATGTTTTAAATGACTACTTATGTAGGGTAAGTTGTACAAAGAAAAATGTGGAACATATTTATTAGTCCAATAAGTTTAATAAAAATAAATAATTCAACATAATCACAATAATAATATAAATCATTTTAGGTGTATTGAATGATTTCGACCCGTTTGGCCTTTTCTTTTCTTAAGTATGGATATGGATAAAACGTAACCCAAATTGGTTCATTTATTAACAGTGATTTAAACTGTTTCCCTCTCTGACGTGCTGTTTTCCTCAGAAATTTTGGGCGATATCTTGGAGTATTCTTGAGTTCAGGTATCCAAGCTCTTGATGTTAGTCAGATTGCACTAAATCCAGCTGGCTTTTCAAATGCACATGATGTAATTTCCAGAATACCGAGACTTGTCCGAATCAATCTAAGGTTTAATCTTGATAAAACTCTTTTTTCTTGTTATTATAAGGTGGAAAAGTACTCATATTTGAATGATCTTCCATAGTTATAACAACGGCGGAGAGCAAATTGCACGTTTTCTATCCAAGTTAATTTCAGAATCTCCAAAACTCGTTTCAGTTGATGCAACTGGTAATTGGATACCTGTGCAATCATTCCCTGCTATATGCTCCTGCTTGGAAGCCGGAAAGGGTGATTATTTCTATTTTTATATATTTTTTTATTTATACAAACTTGAAATACTATGTAGTCAAATTGACACCTGCTATTGTAGGAAAACTCGAGCATTTTAACTTGAGGTACAATCCCGTATGCGGTAAACCAGACATCGCTTCTCTACTGTCTGAATTTCAAATCAATGGAAAACCGGATATCTTACTCTCAACACCACCGCCTTATGCACAACCACCTAGACGAACCATGATTGACAATGATTTATTAGACTATGAAGGTGATGCTTTAGATGATATATGACCATGATAATCGTATATGGTGATGATATATTGACCTATATGTATCTACAAGACCAAAAGAAGGAAACAAGCTCATGAAAGCTGCAGGAGCCAAGATAACAGTGTACTATGTACAGTAAGGATACTTGTGAATTGTATGCTTGTAGATTTTTAGCTTCTATGTTATATTTCATCTTCCCATTCCTTATCAGATTATCATTTTGTGGTTATAAATTCTAGATTCATTTATATACAAGTCTTTGATATGAATCTTAATAATTCCAAATTTATGTCACTTCAACCATTGGGGCAGATATGAAACAATTAGAAGTTAAAGATACAAAGGTTGGGTAGCTATTATTAAATTTTACATAAATCAGTTTAGAAGATTCCTTATTCAGTTCATTCAATTCCGTTATTATTTTCAACAAACACACAAACTGATTCAGTGTTCTTTAATGTGAAATAAATAACTGAAACCAAAAGAAATGGCGAATTTCAAACGTGATTCAAGTGTTGTTACAAGTGCAGATGGAACAAATTCGAATTCGGCTACGAATGAACCAGCAACACTTCCTTACCGTATCTCTCCAATATGAGTGTTCCTTAAATTTATTATAGTTCTTGAAAGTTTTATCTCATGAATGCAGTTCATTAGTGTTTAGCGTTTTGTTTATGTTGTTATATATAACTTTTGATATGTAATAACCGGCGTATGATGAATTAAGATCATTTTCATACTAAACTTTATTAATATAGTAAGGGATTCATCTTCACCTTCCATCTCCATTTGATACAATTGATGAGATTAAACCAACATTTTAACAAACCCATTTTGACATTTTATTTATTTATTTATTTTTGTTCAAATACTAATATTATTTAAATCGTTAATCGTTAAGTGAAAATAAATACACAATCACGATGGACATTTAATTATATTTCTATAGATATGCACTTTGATATCTTTCGACAAACTTTTTTTTCACGGTTTTTTTTCTTCGTTGTTGAAACCTGCATGAGAAATAACATGTGATTAAACACTAATTTGAATATTTCTAATAATATTACATGTGATTTTTCCAACACGTATCTCATTCACATGTGATTTTTCCCACACCCGATCTCAATCACATTTGATTTTCATAAATGAACTACTATAATCTATAAAATCACATGTGATTTTATTATAATATTCAAATTAGTGTTTTAAGTTTTTTCAGTCAATCCAAACAACTTATTTTTGAGAGCATATCAAATAGTCGATCAAGAAATCCTCATAAGAAACAATGAAAAGGTGTTGGGCCAATAATTTGCACAATTGACTATGACGGTATATGAAAATAAAATAGCCTAAGTTAAGTTTACTTGCTAATATGAAATCAACGGTGTTGTATAAAGCTCTGTCAACAACTAGCTTTAGGGACGTCGAGCTGAAAACAACATTCGATAGAATAAAAAGCATACTTTATTGCATTGCTTAGAATAGAAAGCATACTATAGTGCAATGGGACGCAGATAAATTTTCCATTTTATTATAAAACGGCAAAGCGCCTATAAAACACCAACATATAAAGATTTTGTATCCATGTAAATTAAAATTGCGTTTATAAAAGTTTGTTTACATGGGTTTTGCTAATGATAGCCTTAAGGTTTGTGCTTAATTGGTTGTATTTTAATAAATTAGTTTCAATGCGTCATTTCATCCAATCACAATAAAGAGTTGGTTATTTATCCATGTTTTTCGGTGAAATGTTCAATGTATTTGATTTTTTAGAATAGCCCTTAAGTCTGTCATTATCAAAATCCTTTTATGAAACATTCACATTTAAGATATTATTTAAACGAGAATGGCAGCGGTCCGCCGCGTTGCGGGCGAGCCTATTTTTTGGCGGAGGCGATTTTGCATAAATAAAGTAGAATATTTAGGCGTTACACAGGGTGTCACATCGTTGCTAATTGTATGGTATTTTTTTTTAAGTAGAAATGTGGGTCGCTTTTGTGCTAAATGCATACTCTGTATCCTCACGCTACTCATGTAACAAATAGCAAAGGTAAAGTTGAAAGAACAGTATGACAATATTTATTTCAAATTTGGTCAGGAATGACGCATTGTCAATTTTTCAGTAACAGACTAATTTTACAATAGATTGAGAAGAAAAAGTAATGTGCTAGTGTACCATTCATTTGACCGCAGTCAGTGCTAAACAGGCTAAATGGTAATATATGCCAGCAGTTCCAGTTAAACACCAAGGCCAGATGCGAACTTCCGAGAACACTGCACAATGACAATCACATTGCTTATCAATAAACTATAAATAATCAGTGAACAATAAATTTAAAAAAGGTGCAGTACATTTGGAGTGCAGAGCAACAAATGGAAGAAAAGTGAATGAGGAGCGAAATATAACATGCAGTGGGAAGCTGTAAACGGGAAGTTTTACTTGTCCAAAGACTAACAGTGGCTACCTAATTGTTTAAGGGTGTTGGGATAGATGTTTTTTCCTCCTAAAATTAGAGTCTAAACACTGAAATAATGGAGAGCTCCAAGCCAAGACTGCTATCAACTCATTAATGTTATCAACAAATTTTTGAAAGTTGCAATAGTTTACAATAAACAATAAGGTTAGCACATACCATTGTAGACTCCAGCACGCCACCTAAAGCTACCCATCCAATAGCAGGGACAACCAACTTTCTTGTAGCTGAGAAAGAAGGAAAAAGATGTAAGTTCTTTAACATAAGCTTGGTTAAAATGACACAAAAAATGAAGTTACAATATAGTTGAGTAGTTAGGTGTTACCATCGATAACGTTGTGGGGAGGGACTTCTCATTATCACAAACTTCAAGAGCTGTTATTTCGCAATATTCGACATTTTTCCTGGAAATATATATAAAGAAGGTATAGCTTACAGATAGCAACATGTAACTCTATATAATTCAATACAATAGTAATCTTTAAAACCTGATAACCAAACTTCAAACAACCCAGATGATAAAAACTTATTAAAACCGGTTTACTGTGTATTGAGTTTTGTGCAACTGGCTCTACAAGACTATTTCATTCTCTATCGACTATCGCCCGGCAATAGTGCAGGTAGGGACTTCTGGATCGCGTCCTTACAATTCGCTTACAGGAAATGGTGATATGATGTAAGGCCCATTGAAGTAAATATATTCAACTTGGTTTAGTGATGGCCTTGTGGTTGTGGTTTCTTAGGCTAAGTAAAGATGAGATTGCTAGTTTAACGCTTTAAAATGGCAGGCCTGTGAGGTGTTTGCGTTATTAGTCTTCTATGTTATGTACTGATGGTTGATGCCCGGTCAGTCACGACAATGAAATTTCAGTATATGGGTCAGTGAAAAAAAGACTTGTTGCATCATACTCTAGCTGTCTTAATTGGATTGAAAGTGAGCGAAAACCGGAAAATGCAATTTAACATAGTCTGAAACTTGTTCAGTGTTTGTCGACCATATACCAAAATACAAACCCAGGGTTTCCTAATTTGAATATCAGAAATATATATAAGAAAAATCGTTTTCAATATTCATGCCCACTTCCATCATGCTATTGTTAAATTATAAGTGAGAAACATTTAAATGATAAACTATAGATGCACTAAAAGTTCAAAATTACTTTCTGTTTGCCTTCTCCTATTTTCCTCTCTATTAGAGAAGGAGCCCGGGATTATCTATACAGGTTTTCAGATTTCAACAAATTATAGTGGACGAAAATTTCTGTTTAATACATAAGCCTGGTGCTTTAGCGCATTTTGACCTGTCAAGCAAAACTAAATGCATACCGGGTATTTTTTTTGTCGTTGTTCATGTGATTCATAGGTAGACAGCGTTTTAGCCTTTTTGAAAAGGGACATTTCCGGCTGCAACATACCTGAAAAGAAGATATCAAATTCAGCTACGAACGCTCACTTTCCAAACTCCCGTAAGCCGATAATCCCACATAGTAAGCTAATCCAAAGCACACATGCAACTTAATATCTGCATATAAGCTAATCCAAATACCCCTAAGTATCACAGATAAACAATTACCTTGTCAAACGTACTTGTTTTTTTTTTCTTTTTTCTTTTTTTTTTGTCTCTCTTCTCCAATTCCCCCTGTATCCGTGTGTCACAATCCCCACTTCCAGAGTGGGTTGTGAGTTTTCTTCTTGCTTCACCACACCATTTTACATGAACTTCTTTAGAGGGGATTGAATCTGTAAAACATACACCCGGAATTGACTTATGCTACAAGCTGATATATACATAAAAGAATCTGGAATAATGCAAGACAAAAATTCAGAAACTTACATGTAACGTCTTCGGGTAAAAAATCGAATCCTTCTTCCTATTCATATGAAGCGGACACTGCACATATTGAGTGTCCGGAAATGGTCCACCATAAATTGTTCTGTCGTATTATTAAACCGACATTGGATTAGTTTTAACAAACTCAGAAAAAATCATCTATTGCACACTAATTTAAACATACCTAATATTGAGTAGGTTGGAAATAAGACATTTATTATTCAAAACAGCCTTAATCCCTTCTTTACACTGCAAAACAAAAAACAGAATCAACGTTAGTGTGATCAATCGTATAAGCTGGTGTCCTTATTTGCATATATTTTTCCATCAAGTTGTTCACAAATACATTATTTTGAAGGGAACATCACCTTAGAGGTGAGCGACCAAAACTTTTGTTTCGACTTCAGCACCTAGAACTACTTAGGCTGTTAGTCTCCCCTGCGAAATAAATAGATGAGTGAATTCCATATATCCATAGCTATCCAACTGTAATGTACACAATATATCCATGTATATAGTAACGCATAGCCACACATAGCAACAACTAAACATCCGAAATACAATAACCCAACATACCTTGTATCATAAAAGCATTCGATCCATGACTGGCAAGCACGATTTCTGAAGCAACCGCTCTATGTGTTTGTATACCTGTAACGACATCGAGCTAGAGGAAATTAGAACACTTTAGAACTGCGATTAAAGAATCAAGTTGCAATATTTTGTACGACTACTAACTTGCATCAAATAGCAAGCACTTTTTGACGGTCGAAGCCTTCGCTAGAGTTATAATGGCTCTTAGATACAATGAAGTAACAAAAACGTACCCGCATATGTTTTACGCAATTTTTTAGACACGTAGCAATTTTCTCCGATGCGCCATCTGTTATGTGCAGTTGTACGGTTCTTCATATTACCTGCAAAACAATATCCTTAACTTTACCTAGCACAGTCTTCGCAATCATATATAATCTAGTTAGAGGGTGTTTGTTTCAGCTTCTATTGTCGGCTTATGGCCTATTTCGTTTTGGGCTTATGTTTTAATAAGGTCACGTTTTGTGGCTTATTTTAAAACTTTTCACCTTATATAAGTTTAATATGTCCTAATAAGCTTATATAAGCCATAAAGTTTCAAAATAACCCACAAACAGTGAGCTTGTCAAACATAAGACCAAGACCAAATAAGCCATAAGCTGACTGTATAAGCCTTAACAAACACGCCCTTAAAACTATGATCCTAATAGTAAGTGAACAACTTTTAGCACCCAAACCAAAAGGCGACAGCAAATGATCCTAACCCAAACCAAGATGTGTCTGTGACGTTTTGCCCTGCACCGCGTGTCGTGAACAATAAGAGTTAAGCGAACTAAGCATATCAAAACATCAGCCGAAACAAACATCCATTGAAAATATTTTTATTTTCTATAATTGGATTTATTATTTTAAATACAACCATGGACATAAAAAATAAGCAATCTAAACACTCAGACTAAAGAAACCCAACTAAATAATTAATTACTAAGCATACATACCTTGTTGATTTTCCCAGTAATCTTCCGGCAAAAAATTGAAAGCAAAAGAAGCCCCAAAAATTGAAACCCTAACTGTTAAACAAAGATCTCATAAAAATTAAATCTTTACAAACATGGATAAATTAAAACCTTCCCCAACAATTAAGTTGAAGCTGAAGATTTGAACTCACTTAAGATCTCGGATTTATTGTTGCAACCTTCTTGTTCCGAGCTTCTGAAGTCCAAGGATTTATAGGCCAATCACTTTGTATTCAACCGAAAAGCTTAGGTCTCAGCACTGGATCTTCTTTTTTTTTTTTAGCCCTAATCAAGTTTGCAAAGATAATAATAATAAATAAATGAATAAGCTTTAAAAGGTTTTTGTTATCAAGTAATCAAATAGCTTCATCTTTTTTTCACAAACCATAAAAAAACCACAAATCATATCAATAATCAAACCATAAAAAAAAATCCAAAAAGTTCAACAATAATCAGAGTACATACCAAACCTTGAATCTTCTTCATCTTGGTACCTCATTCTTCCCCATCTTCTTCACTGTCACTGGTACGCAGGTGTGTGTTGATGGTACCTTGGTGAAGCTTCTGGATCTGACTATACTTATCTAAGGATTTTTATTATACATATTTTGGACCGAACAACAGGATGCATAAGAAGGCTAAGAACACTGGGCCTAAGCAGCCCGAAAAAAATGGCGGGAAACCCAGGAAAAAAACGGCGTCGTATGCGACCTGTTTTAATATATAGTATAATTACTATTTAGTTTTGCAGCTGTTTAAATCATGGCATGTTTTTTGATGATAACGCAAGATGGTCTTATCTCAAATTTGTTTTGACTTTACTGGTTATTTGTTATATGGTTATTTTGCTCTGAAACTCACAGTATATTGATAAACACATGGAGTTGCAATTGGCATTGCTCACTTTAGTAACTTTGGCCAGCTTTAAAGATTATCATATGTTTGTACAAGAAACCTATTCCTATTGTCATTTTCATGATCATCACAATTGTGAATTTCATCTCAGTCCTTCTTGTATCTATTACTCTTGTGTTGTGAAACGCACCTTTTCAAATTGACCAAAAAAATTTTGCGCAAACGGATTGACTATAACAACCTTCTATAACAATTCAAAGACCCTTTAAAACTTCAATTACAAACCAACTTTTAAAAGTTTTTTTAATTGTAAATTGACTCAATTACCTTTCAAAATGATATATGGCACGACTCCTACGGACTTACGGTTTATTTTATACAAAATTTAGTAAACCGACAAAATCTGTCAAACTGGCCCAATCCGCAAGGTAAGGCGCGGCTTCCCATCTGCCCGGATGCAACACTTTGTTAATCTGACTCCACTTTTTTTCATACTTTTTCTGAAAAACCAACTTCCTGGACTTGATAATTTGCCAAACTTTCTAGAATACTTTGAAACAACATATATTTCATAAATATGTATGTTTTACAAAATTACAGGTACTTTGCCAAACACCCTTTTTTGACCCATCTCAACACATACTTGTACATGACCATGTTTAACACATCAAAACAACTTTAACAAATATACAAAGACTCTATAAACTCAATACTTTTCAAACATAACCTCACACGACACTTGGGGGGTTCAACATTGACTTGAGCTCGGCATCAAGCACAAATATCATACGCATATCCAAACACTTCCAACCTGTGCCCAAATCCTATGCCTTTATCAAAGCTTTACCTTCTTCACAAGAACCTACAAAACGGTTAAACACTAAACCATAAGAATAAAGCTTTGTAAGTAAACGACAATAACTTGTCACCATATACCATTTACACATTACGCATCATAATCTATAACATTAGTTCATAATACTAATACACCATTACTTGCATAAACCAAAAGTCCAACACATCATAATCACTAATACTTACATATAACCACTTAAGACATCACCGTTCTATAACAATATAATCAACACATACCTTAGCTTGAATCTCCACTAGTCTACTTCTTCTTTAGCTAGTTATGCCAAACTAGCCTCCTACAATCCTTGAACTAAACACATAAATCTCAAGCCTTCTAATCATTAACATAGAGAACCACATATACACAAAGTGATAAAATCAATATGACTCCACATTATAACCGATTTACTTACCTCACATCCAAGCTAATTTACCAAAAGAACCATCATTACCATCACTTGAATCCTAGGAAGATTATTACAACAACACTTATTAATTCATTTCTAAAATAAAGAGAGTTTATACACCCAAGAACATACCCATCAAAACTAACCTTCATATGATCACAACATGATCATATGATAAAACTTCTAATACCACTCAGTTTAAACCATTACTCATCAAATGGCTAAACCCCTAATTATTATAACCTCATTTAGTTGGCTTTAAAACATCGTTTACCCCAAATCCCCTAATTAGCTTATAAACCCTAACTCCATTTCAATCAAGAATGAACATAACTTCCTTGCATAGGACCATAGTTAGGGTTTAGTCTTGCTCAAACAACCTTTGATACATTCTCAAAAGATCATCAAAGCTCATGTTTCCCTCCTATTTTTCTTTCTTGATTCGTCCCTCTCACACACACAAGACCACACCACAAAAGTGTGTGGAATGTTTGGGAAAGTCTAGGATAAATAATTAATTATAAGTTTGCCTAGTTGGTAACTATGGTCTCTCAAGTCCTATTCTTTCATAATTGTGACACATAATACTTTCTAAAACCATTTACATAATACGATATACTTATAGTTGACTATCGGGTTTGACTAATCAATCACATAAAGTCTTCAACTTATAAAAGTCGTAGTCACTTACTTAATGGCATTCTCGTAATTTAATGCTTAAAACTCGGATTTTGAGTTTGTTGAATCTATGATCCTTGATAGATCTTGCAGCTCTCGTTGATCGTTAGAAGTGTCAATGTAATCAAAAACACTCTAAAAGAGAATCTCCTAAGCTTGTATTCTTAAAGCGGAAAACAAACACAAACTTGAAACAGTGAATACTATGAACGTGTGATCCTCTATGGATCTTTTATATAATAAGAACTTGTTTTTCTAAAACGTACATTGAACATAAACTTGTGTTCCTTTTATAGACAAGGAACCCTAACCCTAAACCGTTTCCCAAGAAACGTATCTTCTATAAGCTTTAAATAATATGCATTATCTTTTCCTAATATAACTCATGCATATCCTAACTACATTACATAATACGCGGCTAAACATTGTCCGCAGAAACTAAACATGCTGAACTATGTCTTCAGCAGTAATACTTCGTCAGCAGAATCTGGTCTTCAGCAGATTCCCTTCAGCAGTAACCATCAGTGGAATTCACACTTAGCAGAATTCCCAACAATCCTCCCCTAATCTTGAATTTGACCTAGGAATCTGTTGAAACTAGACCTTGATAGATCTAAGAGCCTGGAACAGATCGTTAGTAATGCCAATGTAATCACAAGCACACTAATAGAGAATCTCTTAAGCTTGTATTCTGAAAGCGGAAACAAACACAAACTTGGAACAGTGAATACTATGAACGTATGATCCTCTATGGATCTTTTATATATTAAGAACTTGTGTTTTCTAAAAACGTACATTGAACATAAACTTGTGTTCCTTTTATAGACAAGGAACCCTAACCCTAAACCGTTTCCCAAGAAACGTATATTCAATAAACTCTAAAAGATATGCATTATCTTTTCCTAATATTGCTCATGCATATCCTAACTCAATACATAATACGCGGCTAAACATTATCCGCAGAAACTAAATATGCTGATACATAGTCTTCAGCAGTATCTCTTATTCAGTAGAATCTGGTCTTCAGCAGATTCCCTTCAGTAGTAACCATCAGTAGATTCCACACTTAGCATAATTCCCAACAATCCTCCCCTAATCTTGAATTTGACCTGGGTTAAGTTCAAGATTTCTTGATAGATCATGAAGACAGCATAAGCCTAGAGGATTGACTTCGAACATCAGCAGCAAAGAACCAAAACTGAACATCTCTATGATGATAGACTTGAAATACCAGATCTTTGCAGCAACACTTGTCAGTAGATACATCAAAACATGATAAGTTTCAGACTATTCTCATCACATCCAGGTGTGTTAACTCCTGTGAGAGGTGAATCATTGAAAATAATGGATTTGATGTCTCTTTACCAATAGCCATCACTACTGGAGTAGCCAAATTTTTAAGTTCGAAAACCATGGTACACTGAGAACCATATGATTTTTTAGTAAATCATCAACTATAAACGGATTTGAGTTGTCTTTACCTGGAGCCGTTTGCTCAGGACTAGCCAATTCTTAAAGGAAATATCCTTGGTGAATTGAAAACCAATATGGATTTCCACAGCCTTTACCATAAGCCATATACTCATGGGCTAGTCAACTCTTAGGATTTTCATTGAATAAGATCCATGGTGAATTGATGACCATTTCAACTCTCAGCAATTAAGCATGGGTGAGTTGAGTACCCTTTGATTTTTGGCAAACAATTACAGCCATCAACAGATTGGATTAGTCTTTACCAAAGTTGTACCCTTTGGACTAGCCAACTCCTTGATGGACACAAGTCACATCTGGTGAGTTGATAACCATCAACAGAGCTACTATACAACAAA